>APFE031582377.1:9518-47666 GCA_000404065.3 Pinus taeda
TTATGTGTCCATGTATCATGATGATATGACCAATTTTATAAAGTATGCAAATGTATATTAAGAACATAAATTTCTAATGCATCTGTTAATGTATTCAAGTTACATGGAATGTGTTGATATGTGATAAAATCAAAATTTCTTTCCAATAATCAAACACGTAGATACATATGCAAAATTTGTGGATTTCTTACTGAGTAATGATTATTTAATGTAACACAATGAGTTGTGAATCTAATTTAACAACTAAATTTCTAATGCCAAGAGCAATTGCTTCTAAAAATAGTTCAATAATTGCACTTTATTCAACAATATTATTAGTTGTTTTTCCGAGGAAAATACCTTGTAAATCAACCAGCTTGCCATCAAGGGCAAAGAGTGCCTAAGCTGTGGAAGACAAGTTCTGTGTGCTATGACAAGCACCATCAGCAAAACCAACGTAGTGGTTTGAAGAGAACTACAAATTGAGTGGAACACAAGGTAAGCAGAAAAAACATGTCTACAAAGCAATCACACCAAAAAATCAAAAGCACACAACAATGAATTCAGACAATAATGTACAAAATTAATTACACAGAACTCACGCATAATAATTTTTCAGACACAACCCTTTGCAGGGCTATGACAATGCATTTCCTTCCTAGTCAACTAGCTCATAGGCCCTCTTTTCCAAGACACATTTTACAATATATGGCCCATGCCACATAGGTTCGAACTTTCTAGCTCCCAACTTATCATTGGCCTGATCATATATAGGAGGACCAAGTCACCTTCAACAAAAGTGCGTGGAGAAACGGTTTGATCAAAATGAGCTTTAACACATTACTTTCGGGCTTCGGTCACCATCATAGAAATATGACTGGTCTCATCAAGCCTCTCGGGGCAAAGTAACTTCTCTTCTTTAGGTGAAGTATTAGGAAGTAGTTTGATCGATAATTTCAATAAGGAATTTCACACTCAATCGGGAGTGTCACCTTTAAACCATAAACGAACTAGAACATAGTGAATCTAGTGGCTTTCTTAGCTGAATTCTGGTAAGCCCAAAAAGCCAAGAATAGAATGAGGTCCAATCCTTTTTGTGCTTCCCAATGGTTCATTGAAACACAGTAATTAAAAATTTGTTAATTTTTTAGACTTGGCCATTGGCTTTTGGATAGTAAGGAATTGAGCTTTCATGGCGAAGATCCAATTGAGAAGTCAACTCTACCATTAGTACTGATGAAAATGTGATCCTTGGTTAGTGACAATGGCTTGAGGGACACCAAACAGGCTATGACATGGTTGAAGAGGAACTAAGAAGTAGTGATACCATTAGTATTATATGTGGGCATCGCCTCGACCCATTTAGTGAAGCAGTCGACGATGACGATGATATAGCCATTCCCCTCGACTGAGCAAGGATTACATGTCATAAAATATATGCCCCATTTAGAAAATGGGCCAATGGTAATGACTAGGTGTAAGGGTGTTGGCGGGGTGTGTTGCTTGCGGTTATAAATCTAATATTCATGGCACTTTTGAATGGCTAGAATACAATACTTTAAAATGGAAGGCCAGAAATAACCAGCATGGAGGATTTTATGAGCAGTGGTTTAGCCTGAAATGTGACCACCACATGCCCCATAGTGGTAGTAATTCAAGCCTCGTTCAGCCTCTTCAAGTGTTAGACATCTGCGAAGAATATAGTCAACACCAACTCTGTATAATGTATCACCAAGAATCTGATAAGTGCTGAGTGCGATGTCAATCAGATCAAGACAACTTAGATTAGAGGGTTTGGGTCTGAAGATAAACAATGACATATCCATACCATGGGTTGAGATTGTTGATGAGAAACAAAGTTTCATCAGGGATCTGCTCAGTAAAATAGGTGGAAGTGTTTGCGGAAGGAAGGGCGCAAATCAATTTGGTAAAAAAAAGTGATTTCTTTAATTTGGTGGAAGTAAAATTCAAATAACAATCTTGCAGGATAGCAATCCATTTAGAGTATTTCCCCCAAGAAATTGATGAGTCAAAAATAAGTCATGGGGTTGCAGTTAGAAATCACCGTGGTCTTTGGTAGAAGAATATAATGACGAAATCTTTGAACAACATGGACTGTTGCCAAGGAAAGTTTCTCGACATGAGCATATTGAATTTAAGTGTCAATGAGATTTCAGCTTAAATAATAAAGCACATTTTCATTACCATCATCATCATCCCGAACCAATAACATAGCAATGGTATGGTCGGTTGCGGCCAAGTAGAGGAAATAATCACGGTGATAGTTAGGGGGATGTAATAAAGGAGCACTAATAAGCATGTTCTTTAGGGCATCGAAATATTATTTGGAAATTTCATCCCAAATGAATGGGATCCCCTTTTTGAGCAAGCAAGTAAATCCCTTGGTAAGTTCAACGTAGTTAGGGACAAAGCGATGAAGCAAATTAGCCTTTCCATGCAAAATTTTCAATTGATGCAATGATGTAGGAGGGGGTAAATTTACGATAGCCTCAACTTTTAGAGGGTCTATTCGGATACCTTCTTGGGATACAAAAAAAACCCAAGAGTTGACTAGATTCCACATAGAAGACACACTTATGTAGATTAAGATGAATATTATAGTGTTGATAATGCAAAAATATGGCTTGAAGGTGGTCCGGATGGTCGCGAAACTTAGCAAAATGAGCTGGTATATTGTCTAGATAAGGTTGAACAATGTGTCAAATACCATGAAAAGCATATGAAATTTCTCTCTGAAAGGTAGAACCAATGTTTTTCAGGCCGAAATGTAGCTTCTTATAGGCAAAAGTCCCCCATGGACAGATGAAATTCATCTTGTGTTGATCAATAGGTAATATGTTGATCTGGTTGTAACTAGAAAAACCATCCATAAAGGAGAAAATCTCACTCCCGGTACACTCATCAATGATTTTATTAATAAACAGAGTGGGATAGTTATCTTTCAGGCATGCGCGATTGATGTTGTAGTAATCAACACAAACTTGGATTGTGGCTTGATTTTTAGTAACAGGTACAATGTTAGAAACCCAATCTGTCAATGGGATAGGATAGATGAAACCATCTTTTAAAACCTTTTCAACTTCTGCTTTAATAGTAGTAACCTTTCTAGGATGCATGGGACGAAGCCATTGACGAATAGGCTTCGCATAAGGATATGTAGGTATTTCATGCACCACAATAGCTGGATCAATACCAGGCATTTCCTCATATGACCAAGTGACGACATTGCAAAATTCTTTGAAAAGATCAGTGTAAACCTTGATCTCAACAGGAGAATAGGAAACCCCAATGTGAATGTTCTCAACAATCCCAGGTTTAATGGAAATGTATAGAGGCATGGTTGTAATAATATTTCCCATATTACCTTCAGACAAGACTTTGTACACTAAAACAGGTGTTTGAAGAGGATGCATCGAGTTATGAGAAACGAAAGCATCAAGACATGAAGGAATATCACTTAGGCTTGGAAGAAATGAAGAACGATGATGGATATCATTCGAAGGAGTTTTGTCAAGAGACATAAACTCAAAAATACTCTCGTTGGTGGGGAAAGTCTCATTCAAAAGATCTGAGGAATCCCAAGAACCAAGCCAAGGAGATTGTGCATAGTTATCTAGGTTCATACTAAAAACATCATGACATTCGGAAGAGCCGTTGAAGTCGAGACAATCTCATGATAAGATTGTTCCAATGGACTTAGCAGCATGGAATCACAAAACACATCAATCTGATCCAAAGAAAGAATAATCCATGGATATGTAGAGACAAAGATCATATTGATGGAGGCGACACTGAGAGGTGGGAGAGAAAAAGTTCCCATTAAATCAAAATCTTTAAAAATACCTTCCCCCACACTCTCATTTCGATTTCAGTATTTCCCACATATGGGATGTTTCCATTTGAGGCATAAGAAGAGAAAAAATACAATTGGTTGATCATGACTATTTTTCCTTCATGAGGAAAACAAAGCACCCGGAACAAAGAGGAAACCACACAAAACATGGCATGGGTCCAACTTCACCCAAGAAGAAGGTTGTAATTGAGATTCACATCTAAAACTTCCACTTCTAGCTCAACATTATTCGCTTCTAAAGTGATAGGAAAACTTGTGAGAATACCATAAGGATGAGAGTCTTTGCCATCAAAGACCTCCAAGGTGTTTGGGGATTGGTTAAGGTGTGGAGAGCCAATGGATTTCCAACATGAAATAGAGATGATGCAGGTGGAAGCACCTTCATCAATGACAGTCTGACGGATCATATTTCCTTTTATAATAACTTGATTCAGAAAATAAATCTGATGAGGAAGATGAGGAACATGGTTTCTGAGATCGAAAGTAATCAAACTAGCATCAACAAGATCAATAGCTCCTATAACAGACAACAATGATTTCCCCTGCGTTGGACATGTTTGGAGAACTTCTAAAGTAGACATCGCCGAAGGTGCTTGAGCTAGATGTTTGACTCTTGTAATGTTGTGCAACTCTAGTGTTCAGATTATTGGGTGATTTTCAAAGCACACTTTTGGGAGGTGGTCAGAGAACGAATTAATTATTAGGTCACTCAATATGGAGTAGACCAGAATTGGGTGGAGTAGAGGTAGAAGGTATATAAGAGGATTCTTTATCCACCACCTACTTTTGAGGGGTTTGATAATATTTTGATCAAGTAGCGACAGAGATAGGAAATGAACCCTGCATCATGAAAAATTGAGAACCATATGAGGCAGAGGGTTATGGTTTCTCGACCAAATGAGTCTGCTGAGATGGAAATGGCTCTTTCAAAAAAATCAGAGTCCCTTTCAATAAATGACTAACTTCAGCACATCGGGGACAATCCTTGGTATAATGGTCTTCCTCACAAATGAGGCAAGGATATTTTGGCATTCGTTTGGAGGCAACATCAATAGATGACTTGGGAGGATCCTGTTTTGGGGTATCATATTTTTCTTTTCCTTTACCCTTTTTCTTACCTTTTGAGGCTTTATTTACCATTGTAGACTGAACAACATGGACCTCAAAGGTTTTACCAGGATTTGATGGATTTTTTGAAGTATGGTTAGAACCAGTATCTGAAACATATTTTTTATTTGAAGAAGCATTAGTGGAATTCTGAGACACTGATCCAATTATACCGTCAACTAGTGGTACATCAGGAGACTTTGAAGATGCCAGATCTGAAGATGGTCTCATAGCGTCAGGAAACCATGCCATATTGGGAATAGACTAGGTCTAAATACTGGGCTTGGTCCTCGGTAACACATCCACCCATTGTTATATCTTTATCAATTTGGTTTACGAATGATTTGGTGAACCATTTAGTTAACAACTCAACTCATCAGGAATTTCAAATTTGATGAGGTGACACTGACGTCTCCATTCATGGATGTGATTGGAAATATGGGCCGCTATGTCTTGCTTCAAAGATGTGAGAAAATGAGTACCAGTTTCATAATGAACTGACAATTGGAAGTGGGTGAGGAAGACCATAGCCAAAGAGTTAAATTATACATAGGTACCATGATCCAACTTGACATACCATTTTATGGTAGCATTTTTCAAGGTTCGCTGAAAGAGGTGGAGACGAATAGAATCGTCAATGTAAGAATTGGAAGAACACCATAAGTGATATGTCATCATATGGGCTTGAGGGTCCTCTTCAGGTTTTCCTTCGAACTTAGGGAAATCACTCGAAATTTTAGTAGGAACTAGAGGCCAATAAGGCGAATGAATATTGGGATCATTAGTAAGCCTCGAGATATCGAGCATTTCCAATGTAGCTAAAAATGGAATTGCAGATTAAAAGGCATGTAAGGCCTTTGAGGAGGCTCAACCTGTGGGTTCCAACCTTGTTGGTAAGGATTCTACCCCCAAAGTAGAGGGTTTTGACCATAGGGGATTTGAGTTTTCCCCCACTGAGGGGTACCTTTACCATAAGGTGGATTCTTCCTAGAGTAGGGTTGATATTAACCTACCATAGGCCATTGATAATCATTATATGTGGCATATGGATTATAAGGTTTCTGCACTTGTTGACCTTGTATATGAAGTGATGGCCCTACTATTGTAGGGGTTGAACTTGCTGATACAAGGGTTGAATGTGTTGTTGAGAAAACTATGTTTGTTGTCGCAAAGGTTGTTGATAATGCTGCAAAGGTTGCCCATGCTATTGCAAAGGTTTCCCTTACTACTGTAATGGTTTCCCTTGCTGCTACAAAGGTTTCCCTTGCTACTGCAAAGGTTGTTGGATAGTTCCTTGAGGGATACCCTATAGGTATTGGTAAGTTTCAAATGGGATTTGGTCATATACACCAGGAATAAAAGATTGACCAGGTGGCACATGAGATCCTTCTTGTGGAATATAGGGTGGATTTTGCAGTGCTTGTGAACCATATGGTACATAAGACTATTGGAGTGGTATCTAGGCTGTGTAAGGCTATTGATATTGGATATTACTTATCTTAGATGAACCAATGGAGTTAGGCATACCAATAGGATAATGTTGATTGACTCCAACCATGTGAGGTTGTGGTCCACTCACATGGGTTCCACCTGACACAAGAGGAATGTTTGGATTCCCCCCAGGTTGTGAATAAGGCAGTGGTACATTTTGTCCACTTGATGGAGGGACTGAGGAACTTACAGACGCATGAACTAAAACAGTCGGTTGTACCTGAATGGAAGGTTGAAACGACGGTAAAGGTTGCAATGAAATCATTGGTTGAATGGGAACTGACGTAACGACAATTTTCATAGGTATCTGAGAGGTCATGTTCATAATAAATGGACCAAAAGTAGGCATAGAATTTGACAAACAAATAGGATTTTGGTATAAAGAGGAAGCACTGGGAGTTCCTGAAACTAGTTGAACTAAAGTTGTATAACCATATGGAATTATAGGCCCACTGGTTTCATGAAGTGTTTGAGATGGGACTCTTCCTGTAAAAGGAAATCCTTTTAGAGGAAAGTCATATTCCCACTCTTCATAAACATGAGGAGTGTGAGTAGCGGAAACTCATGGGGGACCTTAAGGAGAGGTTGGAATCTCACCTTCTGAATCCATGGGTGGAAATAGCTGGCGAGGAGGAATCCAAGATGCGTGAGGGGATAAATCCAAAGGAACACCAAGTTGATTGTAAGGATTGTAAGGACATTGAGGAGATATAACAAAAGGATCAAATAACAGATTAAGAGGATTTAAGACAAACCTCTATGGACTCTTAGGGGTTTCTGGATTAGACTCTTGAGGTGAAAAATAATTTGAAGGTGGTGGACGAGAAGCAAGGGTTGGATTATTGGGACAATCCCAAGTTCAAAGCCTTGAGCTTCAAGTGACTATGGAAGTTCGGGGTGAACTCCTTGTGAAGACCCTTCAGTATCAGACAATGAAGTGGAATTGAGAGTTGAACTCAATGGTTCATCCACGGTGGTTTTATCTCAAGAGAGGAAGAAGAAGAGATGATTCATTGAGGGCTGATTAAAACTAACATTTACAAGGAATTACTCAATATTGGGCCAAGAACCAACTACATGGGTTTGACATGTTATCACTGGCGGTTAATTTTATGACACGAAACAACAAATAAATCCAAATGGGTAATACTAGGCAAGAGGGTTTACCAAGTAATCATGAACCGTTATATACACCTTAGCTGAAACTAAGGACTTTTTGTATGATGGCTGATCTCCTTGAATGTTGTGTTTGGTGTATCATGTTTACAAGGCAACTGACTTGGTTACCTGTGGCTAAAGGATAGCAGCCTAATGGGGTCTCCCAATATATACGCGATAGTATGGGGAGGACAAGTTTGTGTTAGCATTGCCTAATGTAGAATCATTCGATGAGAGCATCCCTATATATTTATCATACTTAACTGAATCCAATATACCCAAAATTACTAGAGAAACTTCTATATACTTCCATACTGGGATAGGATTTCACCATTAGAATACACTACCAGAAGTTAATGACAATTGCTATGTTTAAAGATGCCAGAACGTGTCTTTAGCCTAGACCTCTAGATATTTGCATTAAGTGACAAATTCTCCTTAGGTTAATTGAGGTAAATTTTAAGTTTATCTTTGATTAAGTTTCAATTTGATGGCTCAACGATGCCACCTGTTCCTATAATGCAAAGAAATAGCCATTGAGTGCAAGTAACTACAGAGAAGAAAACAAGCCAAGAAACTGACAGTTGGTCAAACTCATCATAGGATCTGATTGAAGGAATGGATGGAAACAATCATAGCATCCCCAATGGAGTCACCATTTTGTTTTCTAGGAAATCCTCTTTGTGGATAGAGACAATCGCTCTAGCCCAATGAGTGGGACTAGCAACCTACGTGACAGTCTACTAGACACTTTCCTAAGTTACAATTGAAATAGGAGAAGAGGAAGATGGCCTACCTCTTTATGATGCTATAATGCCCTCCTTTGTTAAAGATATTGAATCACTTGCATCATGGGCTCAGTCCAACTGTTCACGGCATATGAATGTCTGCATAAGAGATCAAGACACAACAAATCATACAAGTACAAATAGAATAATCGAAAGTAGCCTACTTAAAAAATCAATGAGCATTAAGATAAATGATGCATTAACATACACATTTATGGAAAATGAACCAACAATTATATATATTAATTGAATAAAGAAGGAAGCATACAACCAAACCTTGATGTCAATAATCTCTCATTGAGGGAATGTCCAAGTCCAAGCTCAAGATCTCCAAGAAGTCCTTCTCCAAGCGAAATGAGTAGCATGTAGGCACAATTTCAGCACAAGGGTTCAAATATTCAAAGACCAACCATTTGGGAATGGGAGAGGATGAATATATAGGTAAGGAAAGGGAGTTAGGATCTCTCCAAAGATAGGATAAAGCTCTCATCTCAAGGAGTTATCTCATAGGGATAAGACCAAAGGGCCAAGTTGAGAGAATTCAACCTTATCCACTCTGAACAACCTCCAGCTCATCGTTCTAGAAGCCTCTAGATCACAAAGCTTCTTTTCCTCTTTGGGAAAATTGCCTTTTAGGGATCATCACTGGTATCTAAGCCAAAAGTGCACTAGCATCTTGGGGCTAGTATAGTGCAACTAGAGACCATCGCAGTTTTCAGTGTTAGGGGAGCAATGATATTAAAATTATGATTTTAGAGCCCTTCGCTTCAAGGGAATCTCAATGCATTTTTCAATCAATGTTCTAGGGAGGATCTGAGCTGCATATCTAGATGAGTAAACTACATGATGGTCATGTTTTGAGCACTTTGGGGTATGTCACAGGGAAGTGTGAGAGGTGTGACAAAATATTGTGTAACAGACCCTAGTTACCTTTATTACATTGAGAATGTTGGTTCTGATTACTCTTCCCCTTATTCCTTCTCTTAGGGTTAACGGGATTGGGTCCGCTCTATTTAGCATACACTTGACCTTGTGGAGGAGGTGATTTTTGAGGTAGAGGGGGAGCAGGAATGCGAGGCCGGGGTGCTAGTGCTAGAGGGGCTGGATCATTAGGCGATGCATATTGATAATGAGGATATGGGGAAATATTGGGATAAAAAAGGTGGTGCAACAACTGGCTTGTGATATGTTGATGCAAATGGGGATATGAATATGACGTGTTGGGACCTAGATAAGGGTTTCCCTAAGGAGGATAGCGGGAGGGATAATTTTAAGTGGAACTGGTCCCTCCCTGAGCTGGACCATAACTCATCTGAGGTGGAGCATATGGTTCCAGTTATGCCATCCATGGCATGAGATGCCCCTAATGCATTAACAACACTAGGCCGAGGTAGATCAAAGATAATAATGTAAACATCTACCTGACTGGGCATAGATCAGATCAAATTTTAAGGCTAATTGGAGTGCATATTCCTAAGACTAGGGGAAGTGTGATGCAACATCTTAGGCAATGGGGGCCAAAAACGATCTAAGAAACCAATCCATATAGAATTGGTCTTCGAATTCAGGAGATCTACACACACTCCTCCTTCTTCGCCATTCCTGAACATGGTCGGATAGGCGAGTTGAAGAAGTTTGACACAAAGAAGTCAATAGTTCGGTACCAGTGTCATAACAGAGAGGTAAATGGAAATATGAAAGAAAATTTGTGGCAAGAGTCACAAAAGTGGAATGAGTGGCTTCAGGTTGATTAACATAGCACTTAGTAGCAACTCTAGTGGGTGTGCATTGGAACAAACAATGACAGATGGAGTCTTCAGTAATGGAATTTTATGAACACCACATGTGGAATTAGCGAACATGATTAGTGGGATATTCTCCAGGATTACCTTCAAACTTTGGGATGTATGAAGGGAGCTTAGTAGGCATAGCTAGCCATGTGGCATCATTGAGAAGAGAATAATTGATAAGCTGATTGAAATCTGGGAGACTGAAACCAACCATAAAAGGAATCAAGGGAGTAGGAGTGACCACAACAGTGGGGGGTCCACTGGTGGGGGTACCCTAGTTTCTTGCACCCACATTGGTGCCTGACATGGTGGTGATATAGGGTTGATATGATGTTGAATCAAAGGAGGAACTAGTTGAATCAGTAGAATAAAAATCAAAATGATGACTCGATGGAGGACTGGGAGGATGAACTTTAACTTGACAAGGAGGAGTAATATGTCCTAATGGGAATTGAGGGTGAAGACCTTCAATTCGATGCAACAAATGCCTAGGGGGTGCAATGATGTCAAGACAATAACGATCTAAGAACTAAAGGGTGATGATAGAAATGAAAGAGAAACAAACAACAAGAAAACACCTAGTGCAGTGGTGCCAAGTGTAAACTAACTATTTTAATGATGTTACTCTAATACAAGAAAACATATATTATCAAAGGAAAATACCTCTAGCCTATAGGTGATCTAAATCCTCAAAGAATCCTAGATCCACTATTTTAGATGGCCTTCCAGAGAACTTCTTACTTGATAGAATTTGATCCCTGCAAGTAGAGCTATCTAGAGAAAGGTGGGGTTGAGAACCAAATTCTTCCCACAACTAATCATATAGTGTGTTTTCCTAATATTGGTCACTACTATCACCTTTATTCCATTGGGTTGTTTGATTCTTGAGCTTCTTGGTAGTCATCCACTGCACGGGATTCCCTGCCATGGGTTGGGTAGCCCCGAGGAGAACCACTCGCATGATGACCTAGCCTAACCCCCTATGAATTGGGTTTCTGACGCACTCTGGATTTGGATTGTGGGATGGTGAAGGATTTTAAGCTACCTAATAGGTCAACTTCTATGTCTTAATGAAAGCGTTCAATGGGAGTTGTTGGAAGTCTATCCCATCGATTCGACACCTACACTATAAATATTGTTTTTCCCTGGTGCTCGAGTGGGCTTAATATATGTGTGTTGATTTATTAAGGTGTAGTGTTTCAAGTCTTGGCTTGGTGGTGTTAACTAAGCTCATGTTCACTTAGGGTGTGAGTGTGTGAAAATATTGTGTCAAGTGGATGAGTTAATTAAGCATGTTTCATGATGCCATGTGATCTTGAAAGTAAAATGTTGAAATATTGTAAATAAATCTAAAAATGACAGAAAAGAAACATTCAAACAAGCACACAAAACCCCAACCACAAAGATTACTAAGCAGCTAAGCAAGAGAGGGAAAAAAAGCTACTCAAAGACACATAAAAATTCCTAAATGATCTAAGGTCAAGGGGCTGAGATATAGAGGCACTAATTAGCTGTAAATGGTGTAGATAAACAACAAAAGTAAGAGGTGAAAAATGTTGCAAAGGATAGGAGTGAAGCTCTAAAACCTATGATGCTCAAGGGGATCCTAAGGGGGAAAGTAAAACCCAAAATCCAAAGGGAGAAAAGGTGAAAGAAACCTATCCAGAAGAGCTAATAAGAAATGGATCAGACTCTCAAAATTAGTGGCCGAAAATGTTGAAAACCCTAGACTCCACACTCAGCAAATCTCTTCCTAACAATGTGGAGGTGTGCTCTAAACCCTAGGGGGATTTTTCCTTCCTCAAAGAGACAAATCAAGGGGATCTGGGCCCAAGGGAGACTGAAAATAAATGTGAAGTACTCGAACCAGTCTACAGACAACAGTCTATGCAATTCTGAAAAAATTCTAAAAAAATTCTAGAAGAACACCAAAGCACAGGTACTAACTTGGAACAGTGGAAAACACAATTTTTGGGCCAAGTAATGTGCTCTGGAATGCAAATCAGGCGCTAAAAAGTGCGTTTTTATTCCATGACCCTTTGTTGGTAGATCCCACATAGATTTTTTCTATCTCTTGCTTAGATGATACCTGTGACCTACAGAAAGAACCAGAAAACCACCAAAATCTAAAAATTTGACAAAAAAGGGTTTAATACTATAAATAGAAATTGAGAGGCTAAAAATAGTTGTAGAAAACCTAAAATTTTATGAAACTTTAGTCACCCAAGAATGTTGTTATTAGACTAGTGGAGTCATCATTTGTTAGTGTGAAATTTCTTGGAAGGTGTACCAAAAACACTTCACTTAAGTCACTAGGTGACAAGTGACCCTAACAACAAGTTGATGGTTGCTTGTGATTCAGATCTGCAATAAAAATGGAAAAACCTGCAGCAAAAATATAGATGATATAGAGTAACAAACAAAAGTAAAGATATCCAATGCATTAACCCATATGGAAAGACTTTAATTGATTAAATTATTTATTAAAAACGCCTGGTGAAGGAGATCTACAAAAGGGTCTTCTAATCCCCCTCCATGGGATGGGTCCTTTGATGTCCTTGATGCTTCAGTAAACGATCTTCTCACTCAATATGTGAAAAAAATAGAAAAAATGTGGAGAACTCAAATTGGAGCTCAAAGGAAAAGAGACAATAATGGTGAGGATGATTATGATCATGATGAAGATTGAATGGAAAACCCTCCTATTTATAACAAAGTATTGAGTTAATCTAGAAAATGGAGAATAATAAAATAATATTAACCAAGTCAAGATCTAATCATTAGGAATAATTTTTTATATTTATTGGAGAGGGAAAACATATTTAAAATGGTTCAATATCTTTATTTAGAAATAATTAACAAATAAAATGATTTATTAATGATTTCGCAAGGATTAAGAATGGTGCGGAATTAAAATAATTCTTAAATAGTGATTTAACAATTATTCCAATAATGGAAATAATGAATAATAAAGAAATAATTATTATTTAATTATTCCTAGGGGATTTAATAAAATGTGACAAGGAATAATTACCTAAACAATGATTTAATAATTATTCCTAGAGAAAATTAAATAAATAATGGTTTATCTAATTATTCTCGTGGGTTCATTTTTTAGATTAGAAAATAATTTAATAAAAGTGGTTTACTAAATTATTTTCCACAGTGAACGTAACGGCCATGGTGAAAAGTTCATGTAATAAAAGTTAATAAAGGAAAAATAAGACCACAGTTAAGGGACACTTATTCCAAGTTGAATGATGGGCAAAGATAACCTAGTGGGCGTCACTAGATGCGTGTTTTGGCTAAGGAAAATTGGCAAAGGCTAAGACAAAGGCATTAAAAGAAAAAAAGGCATTTTTGGCAAATTTATTTATGAAAATAAAGGAAATTAGGAGAAAAGTAAGGTGAAAATTCACAGGTTTCATGTGAGGAGGAAATTGAAGGAAAATAATGGAAAATGAAGAAAATAGAGGCCTCATTAATAAAAAGGCTTTTGAGGATCATTTGGTAACCTTTTGTAAGTTCAAGTTTGGAGCTCTCTGATTATTCTTTCTCTCTCTCACTCTTGGTCACTTAGAGTTTTCTTGGAACACTCTGGCTTTGGATCAAGGAAGGAAAAGCAAGCAAAGGGAAAGGAAGAAAATCAAGGATCAACGAAGAAGAACAAGATCATGCACCTTCAGTAGGAATACTTGTAGGTAACCTTTTGCATGTGTGATTTCCTAGCTGGATTGGACATGTGTGGCTTTGCATGTTGGTGTATGGTTCTCTTGTCGTCGGTGGCATGGTTTTACTAGGTTATGACAATGGTTTTCAGCCTAGCCTTTCCTTTTTCAAAATGCCATGGTATGTTGAGATGTTGATCTCAGTTTTAAGCTTTGGTTTGCCGAATGGATTTCAGAATCAGGGGCAAAGGTGGTCTCAAGGTGCATTCCCAAAGGCATAGGAATCCCTTAACTAGTTTTGGCAGGATGCATAGTAAAGCCTGAGGGATGAGTCTTAGTTTAGGGCCTAGTGATCCAAGATTGGATTGTAGTAAAGCTTGAGAGTGTTACACATTGTTTTGTCACACCTCTTGCACTTCCATATGTCATACCCTGGAGTGCCAAAATATTGACAACAATGCAGTGTACCCATCCTGATGTGCAAACCAAATCCTCCCCTAAGAACTATTGAAAAGTTTCCTTGAGCATGTCCTAAGAAAGTTAAGCTCAAAACCTTAATTTCTGGGTCAGTGCGACTATGACACTACCCTCTCGTGTTGATGGCAGGTTGCAGTATAGGAGTCTCACGCTGCTAGTGTGGTATTTTCTTGGATACTCACGTTGAACCCTTTAAGGAAATTTTTCCCAAACTAGAGGAGAAGCTTTGTCATCTAAAGGTTTCCAGAATGATGAATTGGATGTTGTTCATTGTGGATGTGGTCAACTTCTCCCAATATTTCCCTTTGATCTTATCCCTATGAGCTTCCTCCTTGAGATGTGGACCTTTGTCTATTTTTGGTGAGATCCTAACTCCATCTCCTTGCCTATAAATTAATCCCCCTCCATTCCTAAATGGTTGGTGTCTAATTACCTACACCTTTATGCTAAGAGAGTGCTCACATGCTATTCCTTCTGGCTTGGATATGGAGTGCTTGGAGCTTGGACTTGGACATTCACTCGAGGAGGGCTTCCAACATCAAGGCCTGGGTTGTATGCTTCCTCTTTTGTTTATTAATATATACAATTGTTGGTTCACTTTCAATAAATGTTTGTGTTGATTCTTCATTTATCTTAATTCTCCTTGAACTTTTAAGTGGATTACATTTGAATTATGTTGGTTGCACTTTTATGCTTTGTTGTGTTTTTGGTCTCTTGTGCACATATTCAAACACCATGAGCAGCAAGGATTGAACCTGGAGGAGCAAGTGATCAAGATCTTCAACAAAGGAATGCATTATAGCATTAGAATGAGGTAGGTCTCCTTCCTCTTCTTTAATTTCGATTGTAGTCTAGAAAAGTGTCTTGTAGATTGTTTCATTTGTTGCTAGACCCACTCATTGGGCTAGAGGGTTCACCTCTATCTGCAAATAGGATTTGATTTCACAACAAGATGGTGACTCCATTGAGGAAGTTATAACCTTTCCAGCTATTTCTTTAATCTAATCCTTTGATTAGTTTGAAAAAACATCGATTTCTCAGCTTGTGTGCATCAATCTAGGTTTATACATTTACTGGTTTCTTCTTGAGAGTGTTGAGTCTGGTCTAATTTTTTAAACCCTTTTGTCTTTTCCTTCTTTTCCTCGTCCAATGCACTTTCTGGTTTTATAGAATTTCTTCCATCACTGATATAGATTTAACAATCACGAAATCTATCTTTCAACAATACTTTTCCTTTCACATGTGCGTTGATTGCAGAGACTAGGGAAAAAAATGGTTTCCTCTCATTTTCCAGTGTGTCTCAACCTTTGGGGGTGTTTTTCCAATCTGATTTCATTGTGTTTGACTTGGTTCTTTCCTTTAATGGTTGAAATTGTCTCTTTTCCTTTGTTGATGTGTGGATGAAGTTAAATTGTCTTCTAGGGTTTCTAGGTCTAGGTTACCCTTCACTCGTCACTTGGCCTGTCATTGAGATATTGATTTTCTCCATTATAGGAGTTCTGCTATGATCAGGACACCATTTTCAAGTTACTTTCGGTTTACATTTGCAAAGTTTTTTAATTAGTATTGGGTCATAGTTGTACTTTGAAAATCACCTTTGCTCTTTTTTCAAACATAGATTACTGTTGTTTGATTTAGTGAAACTGAATGTATGTACTTGTGTTGATTTCTTTTTTTAAAATAAAAGTGAAAGAATCTATTCATTGAAATATTTTTGAAATGATTTTGTTTTATTTGAAACCAGAAATTGAATGAAATCTTCATTTTGGTTGTTTTGAATCCATTTCTTCCTTTTCTTATGCATTAGTTTGCATTTTGAAGATCAAAGTGAAAGAAAGGAACAAAAATATTAGTGCATCTTAGTGAAAGAAAGCGAGTTTGTTTCTCGTAAGATTGCATTTTGGCATTGCATTCATTAGTGAAAGTGAAAGAGTAGTATCCATTTTTACATATTGTGTTTGAAAAGTTAAGGAGATATGTTTTGATGCATTTTTCTTGATTGATGCATTTATTGCTTGTACCCTCTTCCCTCGTTAGCATATAATTCATTGAAATGATAGGTTTTCTTTTTCTCATATAGTTGCATACTAGGATTCAGGTGACATGATTTGAACCAGAAATTGAAACCTAATTCAAGAAAAAAATTAAAATTTACTGAATTAACCTAAGGAGCATTTGACGCTTAACGCAAACAATTAGAGGTCTAGGTTAGAGATGTGTTCTGACATCTATAAACCTAGCAGCTATCGTTAACTACCTGCATTGTATCCTAGGGGTGAAATCTCATTCCAGTACAAAAGTATATTGAAGGTTATCCAGTACTTTCGGGTATATCAGAGGAACTTCAGTATGGCAAGTATATGGGAATTCTCTCACAAAATGGTTATGCATTAGACAATGCTAACACAGACTTATGTTCCCTGTACCATCGAGTATGTTTTGGGAGACCCCACTAGGTTGCTATGTTTTTGCCATAGGTAACTGAGTCAGCCGCCTTCTAAAGGTGATACACTAAACACAACATTCAGGGAGATTAACCACTGCACGTAAGTCCTTGGTTTTGGATAAGGTGTATATAGCGATTCACTCATACGTGGTAAACCCTCTTCTATATCTTACCCCTCTTTTAATTTGTTTTGTTAATTTCTAAAATCAATTAATTGACCGCAGAAAAATATCCTTCCTTTAGAAATACTCCTTAGTAGATCTTAGGCTGATACTGATGAAAACATTTCCTGAGTCTACCATTCAAGGAAAACTCTCTTATGGGAATCCTATTTCTTTTCTGTCTTCTAGAAATCATTGTCCCTTCTTGGATTGACTATTGGTTTTCCAGTTTGGTTGTATTTGACCTCAGTGATTCTGGGTGTCCAAAGCGATTTTCAACCGAGTTATATTCCACTTGAACAACATCAACCTCCAGTTGATCTTAAAGTTGACCCTTTGCCTTCTTCACCTATTTCTTCACCCTGTTCTTCCTCTTTGCCTGGTGAAAGTCTAGATTCTAGTAACCAGGAAGTTAAGAAGAAGAAGAAGAGGATGAATAAGAAGAAGGAAAATAAGCAAGGGGGAACTAAGAAACCATTGCTATAGATGCAACTGATGTAGAAAAATCTTCCAACGAACCCCAAAAAGTAAAACTCCCTTACATGTTATGTAAGGGTGACCACGTTCTTTGGAATTGTCTTAGTATTCCTAAGGTCTTAGAAGTGTGGTCCACAAGTTCACATCGACCATTGTCATCATCCTCTGGAGATCATGCTGGAAATAAACCTTCAATTAGTAAAGCCCATGGGAAAAAGGGAGAAGTAAAATTTCCCTATAAGTTGTGTGAAGGTAATCATCCCATTCACCATTTTCTTCTTATGGATGAAGCTTCCAAAGAGTTGGAAAACCCTACAAATTCTCAACCTCGTCTGCTGACTAGGTACTGAAAGCTTTCCCCTAATCCTTCACTAGTTGATCCAGTGATTGATCAAAAGTCATATTTGATCAACCCCACTCTCTTTGAAAGTGAGTCTCATGAGTCCATTCTTAACTAACAATTAGTTGAGAAAATGGTAGACCTAGCTCCACCTTCAGTTAATCGTACCTTTCCAATAGAGAGTGAACCTCGTACTACTCAGGTTCTTCTCATTTCTTTGGTTTTGAATGAACTGTAGGGAAATCCTCCTGTTCCCGAGGTACATGAGAGTAGCTCTCCTATACCCATAGTACTAGAGGGAAGATCTCCTGGTCATAAGACACCCGCTCCGAGTAGTTTAGTCACTTCTTTTGGTTGGATTCAGCTAGCAGGATATCACCTTCCATCTTATGTGCCTTTCTAGATTACACTACATGCTTGCAATATGGCCATATCTAGCACAATCATAGACAAGGGTGCATCTGTTAGCATTCTTTCCTCAACTTATTGGAAAGATTTAAGTTCTCCTCATCTTGTCCCTATCACCAAAAATATGTGAGCTTTTAGCAAAGGAACTAGTCAATTGTCAGGGATCCTTCCTAAGTTACCTATTGCTTTGGGAGGAAAGTTTGCATATATAGGCGCGATGGCTTTCCAAGGCCCATTGGATTTTAATCTACTCCTTGGACGTGACTATGTTTATGTCATGGGAGATCTTGTCTCTTGTCTCTTTCATGTGATGTGTTTCCCTCATGAAGAAAGAATTGTGATCATTGATCAACTTACATTCATTGGTATTGAATCAAATCCTAATCAACCATCATCCCTAAATGGTTTTCATATGCAAGAGTTATCACCCCTGCCATAGATTAATTATGTGGCCACTTGTTCCATGCCCACATCTACTGATGATCTAGTCGGCGATGTAGTACATCATGTACTAGGGGCATTGAGCTTGATTTTTCATTTGGATCCCTAGACATGTATCCCTTCCAGAGTGGTGTTCTCCCATATGATGATAACATCTTGGAAGCCATGGACTCTTTTGGTCTGTGATCAAGGTATTTGGAGTAGAGTTTCTTGTCTTGTGTCAAGATCATTAAAAAATGAAATAAGGGTCATGGGGATAGTTCTTTTACTATGTCAACCTTGTTAAAAAATGAAATAAGTTTCCATGAGGATAGTTGTTTTACCATGTAAAACTCGTTAAAAAATGAAATGGGATATGAGAATGGTTCCTTTACTTGTTTCAATCTCAGTAGAAAATGAAACAATGTGTCGTGAGCATGGTTCTTTTCTTGTTTCAAGCTTGTTAAAAAATGAAACAAATCCCTTCCAATTCAAGTCTTTAATTAGATCTCACAAAATCTTAGTTGAGTCTTTCACTTGATCTCGCAAGTGAATCTTCATTCCATCCACCTATTAGTAACTAGTAGTCTACATAGGTGAATGAAATGAAGATTGGAGGGAATGCGCCTCAAATTGAGACATTATGTCGGGGGCATGCAAACTTATCTCAAGCATAGTTTATCTTTGTTTCAATCTTGTGTAAAAATGAAACCAAACCCAAACATAGTTTTTTCTCATGTTTCAAGCTTGTGAAAAATGAAACCATATTCAAATGTACTCAAAAATAGTTTCCCATGTTTCAAGCTTGTGTAAAAATGAAATAATTTGCATATTACCTCTTGTGATTGCCATTTTATCATCCTATTTTTGCTAGATAAGCCTTGGTTTTTTCCTTTCCATCATCACCATGTCTTTGGACGATCATACACTTTCAGTTGGTTGTTTTACCCTTACCTAAGCAACATCTACAATGAGTGGTAATATTAGTCAGCCTCTTGAGCTTTACATGTTTTGAGCAGTTCCATCATCACTGGAACCAATTGCTATCCTTTTATACCACTCGCTCCTCCAGGCGGAGTCATATTTAAGCTCTTTTCTGACTCTCAGAAAATTAAAAGATCATTGGGTACTTGTATTTTTGAACTCATTAAATTAAATGAATTGATGTGACCTCAATATACGTTTACCCATTTTTCAGGGTGGGATTGACTATTTACAAAAAAAGGAACACCTTGATCGACTTGGTTAAGTTGTTCTCTTGAATATTATTTTCTACCTTTTCGCGTTCTCGAGAGACAAATTATGAAAAGGGACCTAACAAATTTTTATTTTTCGTCTCTTTTTCAAATTCTCTAAATATGAAAAAGACACCGAGTTACTCTTCTGTGGGACTCGTAAAAATTAACCGACGGAAGACTTGTCACTGTGATGAGACTGAGTTTCTCCTTCCTCTCCTTCCTAGGACTCATAAAAATTACTAGGATGGATTCATTCAAAGAATGAACTTATATGGCAAGCATATGCTATCCCCTTCAAACTTGTGATTAAAAATAATTGGGGCACTCACTAGAAATAGTGGGGAAAAAGTGAAAGTCTAATATCTCTTATATAGGCAGCATGTCGCTCTTGAACATGACACTCATTTGTTTCTCGTGTTAGGTTTGGGATATCCTCATTTAGTCACTTGTCCTTTGGGTTTCAGTAATCCACTTTTCCTCTGATCTGTCTATTTGACTTCACCATCTTGACCCTTGGTACTATGTGTTAGAAATAATACTAAGAAGCGGGGGGGGGGGGGGGGGGTGAATCAATTTTAGCAAATCAATAATTTTTCATTTCCATAATCAAATTCATGTACACTACTTCAGTTAAAGGAACTCACGTGTATACGCAACTGTGTTTAAGGCAACTGGTGTATATCCTGTAAACTTATGATTCAGTTAATTCATCATATGTTGATCTTTAATCAATGTGTCAGAACCATATAAACAGTAACCAAGTGCAGTAAAAGCAAAATAGACAGTCACACACTTGAACATAGGATATAAGGTGGAAACCCAATGTGGGTGAAAACCACCTGCTGCAATTGTCTCTATCTTCTTTTAAGTTAGAAAATTCTTTTTGCAATTTTTGTACTAGTGCAGTCTTATACCAATACGCAGGCTTCTACTTGTAGAAGGCTACAACCTTCTCTCATTCTCCAGCTTCTCTTAGAAGGGAGCTACAACTCCCTAGCTCTTGTACTAGCTAATATGTTACTAGTACATAGGTTCCAACCTATAGAAGGCTACAACTTTCTCTTTTCTTCCAGGGACCACGTTTCATAAACTTTCAGATTGGATCCATCAATAGCATCATTCAATCATCAAATCAACCAATCTCCTTTGCACCAACCACAACTGAATCAACCAATCACTTTGAAAACCCTTCAATCTGATCTTTCAGAATGATGTAACTAGAATACAATAATTAGAACCCAAAACACTACAACAGCAAACAAAATTAGCTAAAGCATATTTTATGGGGTATACGCTACTTCAATGTGTTGAACCTTCATGCATACACACTTTTCTCAAGGCGAACCTGCATACAGATCTGCAAATCAAATTTAAGATGTATAGACTATTTTGATATGCAGAATCAGCATGTATACACGCCTTTTCTAAAGTGAACCTGCGTACAGATCTGTAAATGATGATTTAACAATATTAGACTTCAATTATACCCAAATCATCATATTTATAGACTACAACATGCGCTATTTATTCAGATAAATGATCAAAACCACATAAAGATACTTCACTTCAATTCTTGATATCTTGACCCATCATTAGATCTTATCATTCATCAAGCGCTAAGGTTCATCCTTGGTTTAGATCCAGCTATGCACCATCACCCAATAACCTATATACTAGATCTTGCTCTTCATTAGATATTCAATACTTGAGTACATTTTCCTAATGATCTTCTCCTCCTTTTATAGTCTTAGGCCTTACTCAATACCATCGACCAAAACCACTTAGAACCAATACCTTGGACCAAATACCTGGGGTCAACACTTCGGACAAGATAACTTGGACCAATACCATGGATCAAAATACCATGGACCAAATACCACAGACCAAAACTTACTTTTCCAACATGTATGCACCTTTCCTTCCGTGAAAGTGCATGTGTACATTATATGCTCCTTTTGGTCTGCGAACTCGCGTGTACCCATGGCTTGGTCAATGGGGAACCTCCGTATATCTCTCTTTCTTCATTTTGTGAGTTTGAACTATGATCTATCATCTAAGTGAGTTTCCATCAAGGAAACCACTTGTGTCATAGAGCCAAATCAGTGTCATAATGCCAACAATCTCCCCCTTTGGACTTGATGGCAATCCCAAGTCACTCTCCCCCTTTATCATCAAGGGCAAAGGGTTACGCTCCCCCTGAGTACATGTTGAAATCTCATGCTCGAGTCCATGCTCCCCTTGAATATAAGCAAGGTATGCAAAAATATGTTGAACATGACTCTATACATACATCATAAATGACCTTCCTATCACCAATGACTCATACATACATCCATCTCCCAACCAAGTTGGGATATACCAAGTTTGACTTATCCACCCAACTAGGTGGGGATATACCAATTGTTTATACATGTCAAAACAAGAACATTAAATCATCCATCCCATACATAATGGGGTAACAAAATAGGTCATTTCATGACCTTGACATTAAAAGATATACATGACATATATAATAGAGAACAAATGTTTGAAACAAGACCATGATAGTCATCGGCAACTGTCATTAGCAACATCTATCAATCAACATCAACAACCATGATCTCCCCCTAAACTTGTTCCACCTGAATAAAAAACAACTATGAATTTGTACCAAGATATTCTAAGATAATGCCAAAAATGCATTATTAGAAGTATATTTTCCCCTGAACCTGTGCCAGATGATCACTATCAGACCCATATCAGACTCCTTTGATCCTGAGTCTGGTCCACTGCTTTTCTTCAAACCAACATATACACGATTGTATCCACAGAAATTGGTGTATGTATGTGACTACGCTTCATGAAACCTGGGTATAACCACTTTTCTCTAAAACAGATAAGTTTTAACAGCAGGATGATGCATCAACTACTCCCAGCTTCTATCTGAGATATTTAAATGCCTCTCTGGGTAGTGGTTTGGTGAATATATTAGCAACCTATTCTTTGGAGGGAACATACTCCAATTTGACCTTTTGTTCAAGCACTTGTTCACGTAGAAAATGATATTTGAGGGGTATGTGCTTGGTATTGGAATGCATGACTGGATTCTTTGAAATACTAATGGCACTTGTATTATCACATAGAATGGAGATGGGTGGAGTACATGTGATTTGAATGTCTTGCAATGTTTGCATCATCCAAAGGAGTTGTGTGCAGTAAGATGCAACAGCCACATATTCTGCTTTAGCTATAGATAATACAATTGAACTTTGTTTCTCGCTGAACCAAGACACTAATCTAGAACCCATATAGAATGCACCGTCACTAGCACTTTTTCTGTCATCAATGCTTTCTGCCCAATTTGCATCTGTATATGCATGAAATGTAAGATTTGTATCTCTAGGATACCATAAACCAAAATTTTGTGTTCCTTGAAGATATT
Source organism: Pinus taeda (assembly GCA_000404065.3). Taxonomy (NCBI): domain Eukaryota; kingdom Viridiplantae; phylum Streptophyta; class Pinopsida; order Pinales; family Pinaceae; genus Pinus; species Pinus taeda. The sequence goes on from APFE031582377.1 coordinate 32,762, forward strand.
TGAAAATCCTTTTGACTACCTAAAGGTGTGATTCCTTTGGATTTGCTTGGAATATTCCAACTATTCCCACTGCATGCATGATGTCTGGTCGGGTACCTGTTAGACAAAGCAGACTGTCAATCATGGATTTGTAGGTTGGTTGATGTACTACTGCTGATTCATCATTTGAGTTGAGACTGCATCCTGTTACCATTGGGGTACATACAAGTTTAGAATCTTCCATGCTGTATTTTTTCAAGATACTTGAGATATTTGGTTTCTAACAGAAAAATACCATCTTTATTTTGTTGAACTTGTAGACCAAGAAAATATGTAAGCTCACCAAGCAGGGACATTTCAAATTCTTGCTGCATTACCAAAGCAAAATTATGACTCATGGCTTCTTCATTGCTACCAAAAATGATATCATCAACATACACAACAAGTATTAGCAATTTATTATTGTCAATATTTATATATAGATTACTATCAGTTGATCCTTTTGAAAAAATTTGTTGATGGAGATATTTGTCAAGATGGTAATACCAGGCCCTTAGAGCTTGTTTTAGACCATAGGGAGCCTTTCTAAGTCTGTATACAAGTTTTGCATGATTTCCAAGAATGAATCCGTCTAGTTGCTCAATATAGACTTCTTCTTCTAAGTTTGCATTAAGAAAGGCATATTTTACATCCATTTGGTATACTTTAAATTTCTGAAAACCAGAAAGAGCAAGGAACATTCTTATGGCTTCAAGTCTAGCAACATATGCAAAATTTTCTTCAAAACCTATACCTTCTTGTTGAGCATATCCTTTACAAACAATTATGGCCTTGTTTCTAATAACTTCTCCACTTTCATTCAACTTGTTTTTGAATATCCATTTATTTCATATGATATTCTTATCATGAGGCCTAGGGACTAATTCCCAAGCATTATTCTTTTCAATTTGCTCAAGTTATTCATTCATGGCCTTGACCCAACATTCATCTTTGCATGCTTCATTTACATTTTCAGGTTTGATGGAGGAAATCAATGCAAGATAGCTTGAAGCTTCTGTAATAGTTCTTCTTGTCTGCACACCTGCCTCTTTCTGTCCCAAAATTTGAGTCTCTAGATGATTTTTATGAACATACCTGGAAGGAGTCTTTTCTTCTATTGTTATCTGTTCTTCTGGTGCTTCATTGGTTTCTTCTTCAAAATTAGTCTGCTTTGATGTGGGAGGATAATCCTCACCTTCTTCACAATCTTTAGTTTTTACTTGCTTTGGATTTTTGCATGCTTCATCATCCACAACATCAATACTTTCAACAATTTTCCCAAGTCTTTCATTATAAAATTTATATCCTTTACTTTGGGAAGAGTAACTAAGGAGAATGCCTTCATCTACTCTAGGTTCATACTTGCCAAGTTTTTCATCAGTCCTTTTGATGTAACATTTGCTTCCAAAAACTTTGGAGTATTTTACAGGAGGAGTCTTACCATATCAAAGTTCATGTGGAGTTTGAGTGCTTTCTACCAGAACATTTGCTTGGTTGAGAATAGTGACGATAGTGAATGCAGCTTCACCCCAGAAGGTTACAGGAGTTCCAAACTCCTCTAGAATAGCACAAGCCATTTGTTGAACAACTCTATTCATCCTTTCTACCATTCCATTTTGTTGAGGAGTCCTTGCAGTGGAGAATTTCCTTTTTATTCCATGTACTTCACAAAAGTCAAAGAAATCATCTAAGGTAAATTCCCCTCCACGATCAGATCTGAGGCATTTGATTTTGTGATCTGATTCATTTTCAACCAAGGCTTTGAAGGCTTTGAATTTTTCAAATGCTTCATCTTTATGATTTAGAAGTCCTATCCAACACATTCTAGAAAAATCATCAATGAACAATATAAAGTATTCTTCTCCACGAGGTGAATTTTTCCTTGATGTTCCACATAAATCAGTATGAACAAGTTCAAGAGGCTTACTAGCTTATCCTTCCTTTTTAGGGAAGTGTGCTCTGGTTTGATTACCAAATTGACATGATTTACATTTTGTATTTTTTTGGATGTTGATATTAGGAAGATCATGAAAAACCTGGAATCTGCATACTTTTCTTATTTGAGAGAAGCTTAGATGCCCCAATCTTTTATGCCATAGCTAGTGTTCATCATTTTTGCTTAGATAGCATTGTTGTTGTCCTCCCTTGAGTATGTATAAGTTGTTTGGAGTTCTTATACCTTTGATCACGGTTTCTCCTGTATCAATCTCGTGAACAACACATCCATTTGATCGAAATACTACATTTCCTTGATCACACATTTGACTGACACTCAACAGGTTATGCTTTAGATCATCAACAAAAATAATATTCCCAGCTTTAGCTTTTTCTTTTAAGAGAAAAAAACCTTTACCTTTTATGACAGTAGGAGTGTCATTTCCAAATGAGACCTTCTTTTCCTTTTCTAAGGCATTATATGACTGAAGTTTTTCTTTGTCACCTATCATATGTTTTGAGCATCCACTATTGATGTACCACTGATTTTCTTTTCCTTCTGCATACAAGGCTATACCACATCTTTTTGTTTGTGGTTCTTTCTTTCTCCATATTTTGGGAATTAGTGAAGTTTTCTCCTTCTAAGATGTTTGCCGAAATTTACTCCTGCATTCAAATTCTTCATGATCGAAGTTCTTACAGATAGATCATTATATTTCATTTTCAAGAAGAGAAAAGTTGTTGTAGGTTTGTTTCATGATCCCTATCACATTGCTTTGATTTCGTGCTTCTATAGTCATGAAGGTCTTATAAGCAACACATTGAGCAACTTTGTGTCCAAAGTTATGACATGAAAAACATTGTCCATTAAATAAGTTCCCGTGATTATCGAATCTACTGACCTGGTGATTGTAGTTTCTATTGATATTCATTCTTGAAGGAGTATGATTTACCTGATATTGGTTGTAGCTTCTATTCATCCTTGAAGTAAATTGAGCCTGATTTACATGGTGATTTGCTTTATGCCTTTGCTGATGATTGTCAAACTATTCATTGCTCTTTGCTGCATCAAGATAGCTTTTAGTGGAGGTTTATGGCTTTTGTTCTTGAGAAGCTTCTTCAATATATCCAAGACCTGTCTTTATTAGAGGAGAATGTTGCACTTTGATAATTTCATTTAATGTTTCTGATCCTTTAGTAAATCTAAGATTGAGAGATTTTGTTTTCTCAATATCCTTTCTTAGACCCACAATTTCACATTCTAGTTTTTCATTGTGCTTTTCTCTTTCTGCAAGTTGGAATGTCAAAGTATCTGTAATAATATTCTTTTATTCTAAAAAATTTTGAGTTTAGAGATTTCTTCATAAAGGTCATCTTCATCTAAAGCATCCAAGAAGTTGTCATCTTCATCTAAAGCATCCAAGAAGTTGTCATCTTCAAAAGCCATCAAAAGTCTATAGTCATTGCTATTTTCATCTCCATCACTAATTGATAAACCATTGCTATCTTCATGCATATAGTAGCTCTTCTTAGTTACACTTTGTTTTCTATTCCATTTAGCTAACACCTTGATCAAGCTTATCTTTATGAGGGAATTTGGCAGCATAATGAATGACTCTACCACAAGCAAAACATTTGAAAGGTAGTTTACCTCTGAATCTTCTGGAACCCCATTGAAGGTTCTTGATAAAGTTTGCTTCTTCCTCTCCTTCTGAAATATGTCTTGATTCATTGAGTTCTTCTCTTCCTAAAACTTTAAATGTGGTTTCTGTCATATCTTATAGACCTCCTTTTCTTATTTTGAAAGTAGTTAAGATTCTGTGCAGTTGTGTCATAGTAATATTATGAAGATCCTGCTTTTCTTCTATGGCAGATACTTTTGATTCAAACTTAGTAGACAAAGATCTTAAACCTTTTCAACTAAACAACTTCTTTTATCTCTTCACTGAAATTCTTCATGCAATTAACAATCTCATCTAAACGTAAAAAGTAACTAGCTATACTTTCATCATTGTGCATTTTGAGAGTTTCATATTGAATTCTAAGAGTTTGCAGTTTTGCACATTTTACCTGAATGTCTCCTTCATAGCTTAGAATGATCTTGTCCCATATTTCTTTGGTGGATTTGAGCTGCATAACTTTGACAAATTTTGATTGTGACAAACTCCCGAATAATGTATTGACAGCCTTAGCATTGGTTTCATATTGCTTTCTACTTGCCGCATCTATAGGAATTGTCGATGGAAATGTATATCCTCCTTCTATGATTTCCCAGACATTTGTTCCAAGAGATTGAAGATAGGTTGTGGTTCTTACCTTCTAATAAACGAAGTTGCTCACATCAAATATTGGTGGTTTGATGGATCCCTCTCTTTCATGGTTACTCATGATGATGGATATTCCTTCAAGCGATCAAGCTTCTTCTGAAGGACCTGCTCTGATACCAATTTTTGGAAATAATACTGAGAGGGGGGGTGAATCAGTATTAGCAAGTCAATAAATTTTCATTTCCATAATCAGATTCATGTATGCTACTTCTGTTAATGGAACTCGTGTGTATATGCAATTGTGTTTAAGGCAACTAGCATATATCCTGCAAACTTATGATTAAGTTAATTCATCATATGTTGATATTTAATTAATGCATTAGAACCATATAAACAGTAACCAGGTGTAGTAAAAATAAAACAGACAGTCACACACATGAACACAGGATATAAGGTGGAAACCCAATGTGGGTGAAAACCACCTGCTGTAATCGTCTCTATCTTCTTTTCAATTAGAAACTTGTTTTTACAATTTTTGTACTAGTGCAGTCTTACACGAGTATGCAGGCTTCTACCTGCAGAAGGCTACAACCTTCTTTCATTCTCTAGCTTCCCCTGGAAGGGAGCTACAACCCCCTAGCTCTTGTACTAGCTGATATGTTTACTAGTACATAGGTGCCGGCCTACAAAAGGCTACAACCTTCTCTTTTCTTCCAGGGACCACGTTTCATAAATTTTCAGACTGGATCCATCAATAGCATCATTCAATCATCAAATCAACCAATATCCTTTGCACCAACCACAACTGAATCAACCAACTTTGACAACCCTTCAATCTGATCTTTCAGAATGTTGTAACCAAAATACAGTAACTAGAACCCAAAACACTGCAACAACAAACATAATTAGCTAAAGCATATTTTATGAGGTATACACTACTTCAATGTGTTGAACTTGTGTGCATATGCAATTTTCTCAAGGCAAAACTGCATACAGATATGCAAATCAAATTTAAGATGTATACATTATTTTGATATGCAGAACCGGCATGTATACGCACCTTTTCTAAAGTGAACCTGTGTACAGATCTGTAAATGATGATTTAACAATTTCAGACTTCAGTTATACCTAGATCATCATACTTACAGACTACAACATGCACTAGTTATTCAGATAAACGATCAAAATCACATAAAGATACTTCATTTCAAGCCTTAAGATCTTGACCCATCATTAGATCTTATCCTTCATCAAGCGCTAAGGTTCATTCTTGGTTCAGATCCAGCTATGCACCATCACCCAATAACTTGTATACTAGAGCTTGCTCTTCATTAGATATTCAATACTTGAGTACATTTGCCTAATGATCTTCTCCTCCTTTTATAGTCTTAGGCCTTACTCAATACCATGGACCAAAACCACTTAGAACCAATACCTTGGACCAAATACCTGGGGTCAACACTTCAGACAAGATACCTTGGTCTAGTACCATGGATCAAAATACCATGGACCAAATACCACATACCAAAACTTTGTTTTCCAACATGTACACACCTTTCCTTCTGTGAAAGTGTGTCTACATTATACACTCCTTTTGGTCTGCAAACCCACATGTTCCCATGGCTTGGTTAATGGGGAAACTACATATATCTCTCTTTCTTCATTTTGTGAGTCTGAACTATGATCTATCATCTGAGTGAGTTGCCATCAAGGACAACACTTGTGTCATAGTGCCAAATCTGTGTCATAATGCCAACACTATGTTGAGTCAAATGCTATCACACTCTGGAGTCATGTCACCGATATGTTCAAGAGAAGTCCTATCTATAGTTTTTACTACCTATACATTGCCTGACCTATTTCCACAGTTCGCAATCATACTTATTTATTCCTCTTTATTCCTTGTTTCATGTCGATGATGAGGGAATCATTATGGCCCTCCTTCGACAAGTCACTTCCTATCGACTTCAGCTCATTATCCAAGAAGATGATCTAGAAACTCCCTTCCAATACCTTAGAGCTTGCATGCCTTAATTGAAAGTTCTTCACATTCGACAATAAGTTTTCATCATTGGCCTTTGATTGAATGATTCCATGAGTTTTTTGCTTCAACTTCATTTTCACATTCACATATTGTACTACCATACCTTGAGAACCATTTTCATTAGTGGTGGTATCTCTCGTGCCTATTAATGGGTTACATCATTGGATGGTAATAAAGTGGTTTTCTAGCATGTTCGACTTCGAAATATTCATTTTCATGTTAGGATTTTGTTGTGGCCCTCAATGACCCCCCTTTTATTTAGTACTAGTAATACAACTAAATAAATGGTGACCCTTCTAAAAAAAAAAAGAAAAAAACTAGCACTTATAATTCCCTTTGAATAAAACACACTATCATAAACTTAAGAAAACATCCAAAAAACCCAAAAAACTTAAGTTTTATGATAAGTTTAGAATAAAATCATTCTCTTAACAATAAAACATCGCATCGCAAAAAGGTAATGGAGGACATCATATAAGCAAACTTTCGAAATTGCAAAAACGCTACGTGAGATCGCACACCTTAAAGACTCATTGAACATCGCAAATTTCATATGCCACAAGTATCACCTAATATAAAAAATCCCTATGCTGTGATATGCGATAAAACATCTCGTAAATCGTATCTCGTGTTCGCATAAAGAAATAAATAATTGTTAATGAAAAGGCTTAGCGATATTGCGATCTGCGATATTCTGAAGCAAATTGCAAAATTGCTTTATCGCAGATTGGCAGGGCTCATTCTTCAATGAAATATTTCTCGTAATACGATACCAAGTTATGGGCATTAATGTCAATTTAGTGGTTTATTAATGGTCATTAATGAGATAAGGTTTAGATTTGATCGAAAGTTTGTTTCACGTAGGGTGATATATTTGATATGATTTTGGAATTAAGATATTTCCCATCACCTTATCTCTTACCATTATTCTTTCTTTACTTGTAAACTTGCAGGAGTGGCAAGTAGAATAATATACGCAGCAGCGTCCAGAGCGTAATGGGAAAGAAGGAAAAAGCTCAGGTTGTTGAGGAAAAAGAGATGATGCCCTTATTCATAGACACCACCTGTACCAAAGATGCCGGCATATCCACTTGGGAAGGCAAGTACAGTCTGCTCGAAGAAGAAAACCCCAAAGTTATGGAAGTTAAAGTGACAACAGACTCATGCGGGTCATCTGAAGATCAATTACTAAAATTGCATGTTCATTCCTACACTGAATAGCGGCAAGGCCTAAGATACTTCCATATACAGACATGGTTAAGTGGGTATTGGACAGTGCTGATATAACAGACATATAATTCGAGTCACGGAGCCAGGAGCTCATTGGGTCATTCACCGCATAGGATTTAAGGCTAATGTATCATTTACCAGAGATACAGGTAAGCTACAACAAACAGTTCGTGGAGAAGTTCACCAAATAAAACGAAGATTTGGTGGAGTGCACCAAGAACTGGTCAGCAAGCGAAGAGCCATTGAAAAGGACAAACATGGTATGTACAATATTGGTTCCCTCTCCTCCCCATATTGTTTTGCTACTGCTCTTCTATGTAGGCTATTTGGAAGCCTTGACATCAATAAGTTTTCATCCGAGTGGCTACCCCTATTAGATGTGGCCATTAATGCCACTATTATGGATTGGGCTCATATATTATCTGATAATTTAGCCTCAGCTATTTGGAACTACTGATCTAAAAGAACTACCTCTCAGAGGATTTATCCTCCTTTCTTTTTAGTTGCTTATGTTATGGATGCAATCTGTTCTGTTTCTAGATTTCCTTTAATGGGTTGGAAGTGGACTATACAGAATCCCTTGCCCATTCGTATTTACCATAAGGAATTGTGAGATTCGAAGTTTATCCCATATTTTTATAAAATTTGTCATGGATTTATGTTACCTCTTTACAAAATGTTGTATAATAAGGATGCCCCAAGATTTTCCCTCGAAGCAGAAGTTGATATTCTCCCTTTTGGAAGATGGTTTGGGGAAGAGTTTTTCACTTATGTCAGAGTATTTGGAAGCATTTCTTCCCCTTATGTGCTACCCTTGTATGTTCTTGATAAGTTATTGGCTCGAGAAATTGCCTACCAAACCTGCGGGGTGGGAGGAATGAGCAAAGAATTGAGAGACAAGAAGAAGGCCATCTGGATGCAATTTCCTTTGGCCTATGGGGCCTTTTCACTATTTGATTTAGGTCATGCATTCAAAGAAGTAGACAACATGCTGAGTCTACGACTGTTTAAATTTCCAGAGAGACAATTTGATCCCTTTGATGTCATTAATAATTTTACTACAACTATCAAGATAAAGGTATTTTCTAAAGAAGATGATCTCTTTGACGAAATCTTCTAGAAGAAAATCACATTGAAAGAAATTTTGCATATTGCTCAAATTCAATTTCCCCCAACAAAGTTCCAAGAATTCAAACTGTACAGAGAGAGGAGATTAGCCAACATCCCCTTGGATAAGTTGTGCTTAGAACCAATAAGAGAGCCAAGTCCCAACATCAGTTTAAGTGGAAGCTCAGCTATAGACAAGTCTAGGTCTAAGTCTAGGGAAGAGTCACTAGAATTCTCTAAACGGTTCGAGAGTGACCATAATAAAAGTGAAGGGTCAGTCAGAGATACTTCCCAATCTAAAGAGCACCCAGAGCAACAAGCTTTGATGAAACCACAGGTGAAGGTTGCCCCTCCCCTCATCCAGCCACCAAAGCTAGTGAGAAATGAGTTGGATAAAGAATGGGAAACATTCAATGAATTGATTAATACTGAGGAGCAGAACATGAAGACACCTGATAGTATAGTGCAGACAATGACATATATGATCATTAAAACAGTCAGCAATACTCCAGAAATGAAGCATATTCCAATAACCCCATCATCTGAAATCATGCTGAAAATAGAGGAGATTCCTCCTCTAGATGTATTTTATAGCCCACATCATAGGACATCGGTAAGAAGACAAATAAAGAAATGAAAATTGGACAACGTGCTCCCACTTGAGGCAGAGTAGCTAGATGTCCTTTGGCGAGACCCTACCACTGACCCTACTGAAAATTTGACTAAGTTATCCCAAATTGCAGGAGCCTATGCTTCTACTACTATCGATAAAGTGTTTGAGGTACAACTATTACTTAAGGATAGAGAGGAACAAATCCAAGTTTTGCAACAATAACTACAGCAGGCCAGTACCAACCGAGAAGAAGAGGAGAAACTAGAAAAATTACAACAGGATTTTCAATAGATGCAGCTGGGGTATTAGAGAAATTTGGCTAAAAAGGAAAATCAATTACAGGCCATGCTAGAAATTCAAAAAATATGACCCCAAAATTTTAGAGTTTGTCTCAGAAGCCCTTGCCTTGAATGACCAACTCTTGCAACAACAAGAGACACTATGCCAAAGAATATTGCAATGAAGTTTCTGTTGCGAGATGAGCGACAAAATTACAAATCAAGTTGTGGATTTGTGACTCGACTATGATTTAATTGATAAAATAATTTCTGATTATTTGATTTCGCAGGGATCAGAGGAAGGAAAGAAAGCAGGCTTGCTTAAAATAAATAAAGCCCACAAAGAAATGTTGTTCCATAAATGGGATGCATAGATTTAAAAGGCAGAACAGGCAGTGGAAGAAGCAATGACAACGACGAACAATGTCATTGTCTATGTCAATGAAAATCTGCATAGAGCAAACCTAATAGCAGAAACCACTCCAGGATTTCTCCCAATGGCACAACAACTGAAAACAAGTTGGAAACAGAAGGCTGAGGAAAAGGTAGAGTCCATCAAGAAGTTAACCAAGTTGAATTGGGACACTTACTGGCAGTATTTGGTTAAACCACACAATCAATGCATGACCTTCAAGTGCCCTACAAATTCTGCTAAGAAGATAGCGCTAACACTTGCCGATTTTTTTTCCGCAGGACAACTAAAATCAGAGGTTGGCCAACTAACACTCCTCAAGCTGATGTTGAATGCTTGCGATCCCAGAGAATAGATACATAGATAGTTAATTTCCAGATAGAGTTTTAATTTTATTTTTTATTTATTCTTGCCTTAGTGAGGATGGTCATTTAAACCTCCTCTTATATTTTTCTAATAAACAACTTTTAGTATTTAGTTAATAGTATTTTAGTCCCTATCATGCATTTAGAGAGAGGTCCTGAAATTTTTCAAAAAAAAATCTTTAGAACATGCACTTCTTCACCCTCGGAGGAGGTTTTGTTGAATGAATGGAACAAGATTTATTGATATCTGTGTTTAATATCTGCTACTGAAATTCATTTCTATACTCTTAGTAGATATTGAATTAGGAAAAGATAAGTCCATATTGCTAAAGCTCATGAGTAGAACTTGTTATCAATGGTACTTTTATCTCTTAATGATTTTTGCTTATGTGTCAATGTAATATTTTATGTTCGGTTATTTATATATGAAGGCTTGAATGTTTGAGTTATCATTTGGCACTTTTGTACGGTGGTGACTATTCTATTTATGCTTTAATGTATGAATGACTTATTATGTGATATGCTTCTCACAATTGTTTCAGCTAATTTCTTATACAAAGCAATTCATTTTTAACAAATTATTTTCTAGTAGCGATTGAATGATCTTTATTACTAATTGTTGTTAGAAACTATTTTAGATCACATAAGTAAAAGGTTAAATCCCGGGTTAGTTTTAGAATTATACATTTTTGTTCATTAGAATAAAATTGCATGTTTTAAATTAGACTTAGATTAAAAGCATTTTACTTAGAAATCTTTAGAAAAGGAAATATCAATTCTTATCATTACACACAAATTGGGAAACTAGTCCCATTATCCCCAGTCGGACCCACCATCCCAAATGGAAAAGGAGCCGCTTTCAAGGTCCAGACCGGGTGGGTATCCCCCTTGTTGTAGACCTGATTTTCGGGTCCTTTAATGTATTTGGCACTAGAAGGAGGGCCCCGAACTATGAATGGCTAGTAAATCTAAATCTAAATACCATTCTGAGAGTAAATTTCCCTCAACATCTCCCCCGACTTCTCCATCACATTCCTAGTCTTTAAATCTTAACCGAGAAGTTGAGAAAACAATAACCACTACCACAAACCTAAACATTTCAGAGAAATCTACTATGGAACATCCTGAAGTTGAGTCTTTGATCCATAAACTTTAAGGATTTTCCATATCACCGCAAAAGTTTGAAATATCTCAAGGTAGTGTGACTTCGTAATACAATCCTTCTCATCCTCTTACCAGATTACAAAGTGAAAAGTTAGGTATCAAACCAACTACATTACCTCTACGTAAAAGGAAAAAAGCAAGGAAGTCATCTCAAGGGTCTGATAGTGAGGCTCTTTCATCGTCAACTTCTATTCCAACTTCCCCATTGCAAAGTCAACGATCCACCCTCCACTTCAAGTTGTTGTCCATCAGAGTACTGGAACTGTAACATCCTCATCCCTACCATAAGGAACCTCATTTGTGCTTTCCTCTGTAAGTAGTTCAATGATGGCCCAAAACCCATGGAATCATCTAGGGGCAGTCTCAATGCCTACACCTTTTAGTCAATTAATGGCCCATCCTGAAAGGTGGTTGCCCAAGTTTAATCCTGAAGCAGGCATGCTAGTAGAAGAACACATAAACAACTTTATGTTATTCATAAATTTAAATGGAGTTACTAATGAAGATACTGTTGTTATATTTTTTCCTTATAATTTACAAGCGACGGTCGGATCCTGGTATTTTTCATTACCATCAGGGTCCATTACTAGTTGGGACATTTTCCAAGAGCAATTCTTGACTAAGTTCGACGATGATAAATCTACGGAAACATTGATCAATGATCTGTTGAATCTAAAGACTAAATCAAGAGAACCTATCAAAGATTTTAACTCACGTTTCAACAAGCTTTTGAATAAAATTCTGACCGCTTCCAAGCCTAGCAAAGAAGTTCAAAGTGAATGGTACATATCTACTTTACCATCAAACATAGCAATCTTTGTTGATAGGGCTAACAAGACAATATTAGTCGAAAACATGAAGGAAGCGATAGTGGTAGAAAAACGTATCTTAGCTTTATAAAAGAAAAATGCGGTCAATGAAAGAAAATCTAAGAAGGTTAATTTTAGAGATGATCCTAAGAAAAAGAAATCAAAAGACCCATTTGATTTAGAAGGATTGCAGAAAGTCCTAAAAACCACGTCTAACGAAATGGTTGACATTAAAAGACAAGTAGCAGAGACTTTCTCTAAGAAACCTTATAAGCCTTATAGAAAAAATCCTTCAACTGATTCAAAGCCTCTCAGTGCTGTAACAAATGCAGAATCTAAAGGAAAAGAAGAGGAAGTTCCTAACGAAGAACCTACTGATGAAGATGAAGTTGTAGAGTTACAGGGAATGTGGGACTTCATTCTTCCTGATGAAGAGGATTAAGAGACATCACCAGTTAGTACCAGAAGTAGAAATCAACTCGATCCTCCACAACCTAGTTCTAAATAAAAGAGCAGAAGCTCGACATCTACGGATAAAGTCACAACTAAGAAATCATCACTAAAAGCAACTCAAACAAGCCCAGTCCAATCCGATTCATTAAGTCCATCTAGAACACTGATTGTTTCTAATGAGATGGAGTATAATATCATTGAAGACATGAAGAAGACTAGGGCTAACATTACTTTTCACGAACTGAGTAAATTGAAACATCAACAGAAGCTACTTTTGAAAGAGTTACATGCAATACCCGTTGCGCCTCTTCTCACCATTGTAATCTCGCAAGCTTCTCATGAGATGGGAAGACCTCTAACTAATATGGCAACTAAAGTTGACCCAAATGATATTGCTTTAATTGGAGGTAGGTCAAAATTCCATACTCCTCCATTCCTCCTCACTTATGAAATTTTCAATAAAAACTTGTATAATTTTTGGTAGATTCAAAAGCTTCATCTAATATCTTACCAAAAACAATATATGCAAAGCTAAATGTCTGACCTCAAAAATCTGTAGTACGCATATTTTAGCTGGACTGATCGCAGGCTGAAGTAATTGGTGAACTAAATCAAGTTACCATAAGGCTGTCATCTAATCCAAAGGTATGTTAGGTCATTGATATTTTAGTTGCAGACATTCCTGAATTTTATGGTTTAATTCTTAGTAGGTGTTACACAAAAATATCATCACCTTGATTATTTGCAGTCGGTGTAGGCCTATCATCACCTATACCAGCTTCCTAAGCAAGTCTTAAACCTCAGCTCTTCAAAACAAGCTTGAGAAAAAAGAGAAAGACATCAAAAAAGCAATGTAACTCTGGTTCCGCACTTTCTCTTACTTTTGCCTACAGGCCCGCACCTTTTGTTCAAGTTATCTGCGTACTTATACGCTCTGTATGTAAAGGGGCGGGTGCGTACCCCTGTAAAAGTAAAAAGACGCAATCTTTATCTTAAAAAACTCATCTTGGGTTAATTCTAGAGTTTTCTAGAAGCATTTGTTACGTGGATTGTTCGCTCCAAGTGGTTCATGCATCCCATAGAAGGAGGAACTAATCCCTTGTTGAGAGGAGCTATCCCTTTGAAGGAGGACTCTATCCCTTTGAAGGAGGAGCTGGTAACTGATCTCCATTGCACTATAAATGGAGGCATTGGGTCAGTGGCCAGAGAGGTTAGAAGCTGAACTTTTGAGGGTAAATGCTAGTGAAATCAAGACTTCCTATTTGAGCTTAAGAGGAGAGATCACATACCTTTTTGGCTTCATTGGTGAGTGAGTGAAGCTTGTCAAAGTAGAGGAGACTTCTTGTTGGACCCTGGGAGGAGCTTGTACAGCGTCAAGGCAAAGGTTGTAAGGTTCTTCTCCTTTTGAATTAATACAATCAAGCTCATTTTTCTCAACAAGTATCTCATGTTATTTGTTTCATGGACTACTTGACTTTCATGTTAAATATGTTTTATAATACTGGTTATTCAGGTGCTATTTAATCATTTGCCTTGTTTGTGTTTGCAGGTTTGTGACAAAGGAACTTACTTGGATCAAAGGAGCGAAGGCATCTCCGAACTTTCGTTGGACATGAGGTAGGCCTTAAACACATTTGTTTGTCATTATTTATAAAGTGCATTTAGAGAAAGATAGTGTCTGGTTGGTTTGTTTGTCATTAGGTCTTCATTAGATTCTAGTAAGGTCTGTCTTGTCCGCAAGATCGACTGATTCCGCGTGACAAAATGGCGACTCCACAGGGGACTTGATTGTTTTCCTCGTTTTTCTTTGACTTGAGAAACTTGTTTTTTGGTTTCTATTTTTGGCTTGTTGTGTGTGGCTTTGGGTAGACTTAGTTGATTTAGCTTTGTTTTTTATTTTTTATTACTTTAGTTGAAGTCTGCAGCCTGCGCTTATATCACAGTGTGTACCTGTACGCGCTTTTTTTTGTGCACAGAGCATACCCGCACCTGGGTGAGCTCTGCACCTGCGTACCCTGCTAAACTTTTGAAAATTTTAGCTTTTGCTCTTTTAGTTAATTTTATTTTTTTTTTCTAGTAATTTTCCTCTACCCATACCTGCATGTGACTGGTTGAAATCTTTCCTTGGTTTGTTTCATTAGCATTAGGGTTTTAGGTGAAATTCCTAGAAGTTTTGATTGTTGGGTTTGTTTTTCGATTTGGTTGTGTAG
>APFE031582377.1:64919-138362 GCA_000404065.3 Pinus taeda
CATGGATAGAATCGTACTGTTTCGGGACGTAGAAATGAATACCCTGGATCTAGTTTCCACCATCCAGGTTGCGAGGAATTTTGTATTCATTATATTATGGACTATTCATAAACAGATGGCTGCGTCCATACTGTGTCCACATGTGTCTGTACTTATGATGTGTTACGAGATCATTCCTATATCAGAGCAGTAGTTAGTCTTCTAGTCAGTTTTTCAGTCTCTTAGTCAGTTTTTATCTGAGTATGGGAATGCCTACCTCAGCGATGATATGATCTCATATATATATTTTGCATTGAATGTTTTTACAGGTTCCAACCGGGCTCTCCGCCAGATGATCCTCGAAATGATAAAGCACTTCACTCTTCCTATATGAAAAAAAAAAAAAAATCCTCATATACTACAGACTTCGCACTTTAGGGGGCAATCTATTACACAAAAAATATCGTCACCTTGATTATTTGCAGTCGGTGTAGGCCTATCATCACCTATACTAGCTTCCTAAGCAAGTCTTAAACCTCAGCTCTTCAAAACAATCTTGAGAAAAGAGAGAAAGACATCAAAAAAGCAATATAACTCTGGTTCCACACTTTCTCTTACTTTTGCCTGCGGGCCCGCATCTTTTGTTCAAGGTATCTACATACTTATACGCTCTATATGTAAAGGGGAGGGTGCGTACCCCTGTAAAAGTCAAAAGGCAAAATTTTTATCTTTAAAAACTCATCTTGGGTTGATTCTAGAGTTTTCTAGAATGATTTGTTACGTGGATTGTTCGCTCCAAGTGGTTCATGCATCCCATCATAGGAGGAACTAATCCCTTGTTGAGAGGAGCTATCCCTTTGAAGGAGGACTCTATCCCTTTGAAGGAGGAGTTGGTAACTGATCTCCATTGCACTATAAATTGAGGCATTGGGTCAGTGGCCAAAGAGGTTAGAAGCTAAACTTTTGAGGGTAAATGCTAGTGAAATCAAGACTTCCTATTTGAGCTTAAGAGGAGAGATCACATACCTTTTTGGCCCCATTAGGGAGTGAGTGAAGCTTTCCAAAGTAGAGGAGACTTCTTGTTGGACCCTGGAAGGAGATTGTACAGTGTCAAGGCAAAGGTTGTAAGGTTCTTTCTTTTTGAATTAATACAATCAAGCTCATTTTTCTCAACAAGTATCTTATGCTATTTGTTTCATGGACTCCTTGACTTTCATGTTAAATATGTTTTATAATATTGGATATTCAGATGCTATTTAATTGTTTGCCTTGTTTGTGCTTGCAGGTTTGCAACGAAGGAACTTACTTGGATCAAAGGAGCGAAGGCATCTCCGAACTTGCGTTGGACATGAGGTAGGCCCTTAAACACATTTGTTTGCCATTATTTATAAAGTGCATTTAGAGAAATATAGTGTCTGGTTGGTTTGTTTGTCATTAGGTCTTCATTAGATTCTAGGAATATCTGTCTTGTCTGCAAGATCGACTGATTCCGCGTGACAGTAGGGATTGGTATGAAAAACTTCATGGATACTTTGTGACTGACTGGTCACACATGTGGCTCCCTTACAATGGTAAACCAAACCAGATAAAGGTTGAGTGAGAAAGACACCAAAAATACATAGTGATGGAATTGGAAGGAGAAAATGAACCTGTAGCATACAACAACAATATAATTGGAAACTATTATGTTGACTCTTTCTTAGGAAATTTTAATGTTCATACTTCGCCTAACTTAGAACATTCTGTTTTGTCTCAAGTAGAAAACTTTTCTCAAATAGATAGTTCTCTTAATTTTGTAGATAGTCCTGTAAATAACTCTTTATGTTGGAAATTATTTTTTGATGGATATAAGTCTAATGATGGAGCAGGAGTAGGATGTGTATTAGTTAGTCCAGAGGGGAATAAAAATATGCTAACATGTACACTTGAGTTCGATTGCTCAAACAACACTGTAGAATACAAAGCTTTAGTGCAAGTACTGTACAAGGCAATCAAACTATACTTCAAGTATCTACAAGTCTTTGGAGACTCTGAAATTGTTATTAAATAGACACGAAATACTATACATTGTCTATCAGGTCATTTAAATTATTACCAATATTTATTGCAAGATTTGACTTGACATTTTATAGCATTCAATATTTCATCCGTTCCTAGACTCCAAAATGTTAATGCTGACCTCCTGGCTAATGTAGCTTCCAAGCTCATTCCCTTAGAAGACTATAGCCCAGAAAGATTCTCAATTGAATTGATGTTTAGGCCCTCCATCCCTGATAATGTTACCAATTGGAAAATTTTTAACGATGATCCTGATATTGTAAATTTCCTAACATTAGAAGGATCTTACAATAATCAGATAATTGATGAGGACCAACATGACAAGCAGTTACAACAAGAGAGCATCAATAATGCTATACCAAAATCTGTAGTCAAGTTGGAAGACCTATATGATTTGAAATACCAATTTAAAAGGTCTACCAATTCAAAACTTTAGAGTTCAACTCTGAACTATGAATTAGCAAATCTAGGAATGGATACGAAGCCATAGAATATCAACCTAGGTCTCAGCCTAGCCCCAGAAGAAAAATTAGAATTTGTTCAACTCCTAAAACAATACAAAAGTGTCTTTTCCTGGAATTAGGATGTCCTTAACACTTACGACACTTCAATTATTCAACATACTATCCCAATGATAGCTGATGAAAAGCCTGTCTAGCAAAAGCTTAAGAAGATCCATCCTAAACTAGAAAGTCATATTAAATATGAGCTTAATAAATTATTGAAGGCCAAAATTATTTTTCCCGTTCGACATTCTAGATGGGTTTCCAATAGGGTCCCAGTCAGAAAAAAAAATGGAGACATTAGTAATTGTATTGAATTTCAAAATCTTAACAAAGCCTGGCAAATGGATAATTTTCCCCTGCCTCCTATGGAACAAATATTGCAAGCAGTTGCAAGATCAGAATTAATGTTCTTTTTAGATGGTTTCTTTGGATACAACCAAGTTTTGGTCCATCTTGATGATCAACTAAAAACCACATTCAGAACCAAATGGGGTACGTATGCATATCAAAATATGCCTTTTGGGCTGATTAACGTTGGCGTCACATTTCAAAGGGCCATGGATATCACATTTAAGGGATTAGTAAACAAATCAGTGGTGATTTACTTGGATGAAATAACATTATATTCTAAAAAATGTGGTAATCACCTCAGAGACTTAAAGAAGATCTTCCAATGTTGTCAAAGGTATGAGATTTCACTTAATCCAAAAAAGTCCTTTTTTGCATTAAGTGAAGGAAAAATTCTTGGATTTATAGTGTCAAAATCTGGAATCCATATTGGTCTTGATAGAATTAAGGAGATTTTCGAAATATCCTTACCACATAATAAGAAAGCCATGCAATCCTTCCTTGGTCAGATTAATTTTGTTAAAATATTTGTTCCAAACTTCTCAAAGATTGTGTCACCATTACAAGCAATGATTAAGAAAAATTCACTCTTTAAATGGGGCCAAGAAGAATATGAATCATTCAATCTGATTAAACAAGCGATTTTCAATGCCCCATCCCTAGCAACTCCAAATTTTTTCGATCCTTTTATTTTTTATACATTTGCCTCTGAGAAATCATATGCTGCAATACTCACTCAAGCCAATCAAGATAAGGCGGAAGCCCGAATTGCCTTCTTTATTTCAAATTTGCAAGAGGCTGAATTAAATTATTTTGACGTTGAGAAACAAGCTTATGTTGTTTTCAAAGCTATCAAACAATTTAGATCCTTTCTTCTTAAGACCCATACAAAAATCATAGTACCGTTTCCAACGGTAAGAAATCTCTTAGTACAGAAAGATGTGGGTGAAAAGAGAGAAGATTGGGTCACTGCCCTACAATAATACGAAGGTGAGATCAAGCCAGCAAATATTGTAAAGGGTCAAGGCTTTTGCAAGATTTTGGCTGGAGCATCTCTTATTTCTGAAATACCATCTCCAAATCAAGAGGTTAAAATTTATGAGATAAGCCTAAACGATATTGATTCGAGATATGCTGATATCATATTTTATCTGAGAAATGGACATGCTCCTTCAAATCTAAATTATACAAAGAAAAGAGCCCTGAGATTGAAAGCCAAGTAGTATCAACTCGTAAATGATGTGCTTTTTAGGATGAATTATGATTCTATTCTTCTTCGATGTCTTGAGAAATCTGAAGCTGAAAAGGTGTTACAGGAACTCCATGATGGATTAGCAGGTGGACATTATGTGGGAGATTTTGCAACACATAAAATTTTGCGTGCAGGATACTATTGACCTAAATTATTTAAAGATGCACATAGCTATGTAAGGAAATGTCAAGTTTGTCAAACTGCTATCGGAAGACAGAAGAAACCATCCTTGCCTTTGCAACCAGTCAATATCGATCAACCATTTGAACAATGGGGATTGGATATAATAGGTGAGATCGTTCCTCACTCTTCTAAACATCATAGGTATATCCTTACAGCTACAAATTATTTCACTAAATGGGTAGAAGTAGTTTCTCTCAAGATAACTAATGCTGAACATATCATTGATTTCATAGATCAGTTCATAATCGCCAGGTTTGGTCTACTCTCTGCTTTAATGTTTGACAATGCATCATATTTTTCTGGCAATGCTATGACTAAATTTGCACTTAAAAGAGATTTTAAGCTTAAATATTCTGCCAATTATTATCCACAAGGGGACGGGTTGGCCAAATCAATGAATAAAAACTTAATCAGAATCATTAAGCGAACCATTGATCATAATCATAAAAATTGGCACAAATCTTTGATGTATGCTCTGTGGGTAGACCGAATAACTAAAAAATCCTCCGTTGGCACTTCTCCCTTTAATTTAGTTTATGGGAAAGAAGTAGTTCTACCAACTCATCCAGTAATTCCTTCTCTGGCCTTAGTTCAATTTATTGACAAAACACCAACTTCATCTTTACAACCAAGGCAACTGCAGATCCTTAAGCTAGAAGAGCAATAAGAACAGACTAAAATTACACATGCTCATCATCAAGCATTAGTAAAGGCTTCCTTCGATTCAAACATGGTATCTAGGAAGGATTTTCAAATTGGAGATTTAGTATTGAAATGGGATAAGGCTCACAAAGAAAAATGCAAACATTCTAAATTCCAATGAATATGGCTTGGACCATTACAAATTGTTGAAATCATAGGTCCATCGACTTTCATGTTGCAAGATTTAGTAGGGAAAAGGGAATCCTTACTTGTTAATAGGCAGATCCTTAAAAAATACTTTCCATAGAAGATGACCTCTTCTATTTTTGGTAAATTATTGTTTATAGCTTTATTTTGATAATAAAACAGGTTGTAAATGGTTACCTTTGGAATTCACAAAAAAGATTAGTGTTTATTTTAGATTTTGTTTTTCTCTTCTTTAAATAGAACTGATTTGGAAAATTGGTCATTATTATTGAAAGATACAGTCAAATGCTACAAGCTTGAAAATTTTACTAGTTTCTTCCTTATGAATTTTGATAAAAACAACCTTTAGTGGGAATTTGTTTTACATCAGTCATGAAAAAGTATCAATAACAAAACGAAAGTTCTCTGTAGAAAAGTTGTCTTCAAAAACTCTATAATTTTCGTCCAGAGCTACTCTTAAGGAACCAGAGACTTCCTCCCCACCTAGGGAATTATGAGTTTCAAGGAGTAATCCAATGATACACTTAGACTTAAAGAATAAGAGGTCTCATCACAAGCCGACTTATCATGATCATAGATATTATAACTTGCTGACATTGCCAAAACTGCATATCAAAACAGGGCAATGACTCAATATTGTTGCAATCAAAAGACAAGGGGTCTCATCACGAACCAGCTTGTTCAACAAAGTTATAAATCAAGTGAATGGCACTGTCATAATTTGGCTACCAAACCAAGACATTCTTCTTTAAGAATCAAAAGAAAACAAAAGCAATAAGTGTGGATATGGATTTATCTTTGAAAATTATATTTTTCTCAAGGTAGGATACAGGATTATTGTTGGGTAACAGGTAACCCTGTCGAGGCTATGAATGTCTACTGGCAATAGAGGCTCTACCTGAGACAAATGAGCATACTTAAAACTAATCTACAAAGATTTCTTTGTTTTCATCTTTATAAAACCAAGTAGTGGCTAATGTAAATACAATGACTAGCTTTGGGAAGAAAATGATCATAATTATCATGTAAGAAACAAACTACCATTAATGGCTAAAAACATTATACGCTTCATATTTCTATAATAAAGTTTCATTTTTCAAAAGATTTTTCTGTTTTGGAAGTTCTAGAAAAATCAAAAGATAATCAGAGATAACTGGTTCTTCCTAGTGAATCGCCAATTGTTGTGGCCAGCAACAACCCCCTTTTATTTAGTATTAGTAATAAAACTAAATAAATGGGGACCCTTCTAAAAAATAAAAATAAAAAACCTAGCACTTATAATTCCCTTTTAATAAAACACACTATCATAAACTTAGGAAAACATCCAAAAAACCCAAAAAACTTAAGTTTATGATAAGTTTCGCATAAAATCGTTCTCTTAACAATAAAACATCGCATCGCAAAAAGGTAATGGAGGACATCATATAAGCAAACTTTCGAAATTATGAAAATGGTATGCAAGATCGCACCCTTAAAGACTCATCGCACATCGCAAATTTCATATGCTGCAAGTATCACCTAATATAAAACATCCCTATCCTACGATATGTGATAAAACATCTCGTAAATCACATCTCGTGTTCGCATAAGGAAATAAATGATTGTTAATGAAAAGGATTAGCGATATTGCGATCTGTGATATTATGAAGCAAATCACAAAATCGCTTTATCGCAGATTGGTAGGGCTCATTATTCAATGAAATATTTCTCGTAATCCGATACTAAGTTATGGGCATTAATGTCAATTTAGTGGTTTATTGATGGTCATTTATGAGATAAGATTTAGATCTGATAGAAAGGTTGTTTCACGTAGGGTGATATATTTGATATGATTTTGGAATTAAGAGCTTTCCCATCACCTTATCTCTTACCATTATTCTTTCTTTACTTGTAAACTTGCAAGAGCAGCAAGCACAATAATATACGCAACAGTGTTCAAAGCGTAATAGGAAATAAGGGAAAAGCTTTGGTTGCTGAGGAAAAAGAGATGATGCCCTTATTCACAGATACCACCTATACCAGAGATGCCAGCATATTCACTTGGGAAGACATGTACAATCTTCTCAAAGAAGAAAACCTCAGAGTTATGGAACTTAAAGTGACAATAGACTCATGCGAGTTGTCTGAAGCATCAACTACTGAACTTGCATGTTCATTCCTGCATAAAATAGTGGCAAGGCCTAAGATAATTCCATATACAGACATGGTTAAGTGGGTATTGGACAATACTGATACAACAGACAGACAATTCATGTCATGAAACCAGGAGCTCATTGGGTCATTCACCCCACAAGATTTAAGGCTGATGTATCATTTACCAGAGCCGCAGGCAAGCTACAACAAACAGTTTGTGGAGAAGTTCACCAAAGAAAATGAAGATTTGGCAGAGTGCACCAATAACTGGTGAGCAAGGGAAGAGCCATTGAAAAAGGAAAAACATGGTATGTAAAGTATTGGTTCCCTCTCCTCCCCATATTTTTTTGATGCTGCTATGCTATGTAGGCTATTTGGAAGGCCTGACATCAATAAGTTTTCATCAGAGTGGCTACCCCTATTAGATGTGGCCACTAACACCACTATTATGGATTGGGCTTAGATATTGTCTGATAATTTAGCCTCAACTATTTGGAACTACCGCTCTAAAAGAACTACCCCTCAAAGGATTTATCCTCCTTTCTTTTTAGTTGCGTATGTTATGGATGCAATCTGTTCTATCTCTAGATTTCCTTTAATGAATTGGAAATGGATTATATAGAATCTCTTGCCCATTCACATTTACCATAAGGAATTGTGGGATTCCAAGTTTATCCCATATTTTTACAAATTTTTTCATGGAGTTATGTTACCTCTTTACAGAATGTTGTATAATAAGGATGCCCCAAGATTTTCCCTCGAAGCAAAAGTTGATATTATGCCCGTCAGAAGATGGTTTGGGGAAGATTGTTTCACTTATGTCAGAGTATTTGAAAGCATTTCTTCCCCTAATGTGCTACCTTTGTATGTTACTAATAAGTTATTGGCTCATGAAATTGCCTATTAGACCTACGGGGTGGGAGGAATGAGCAAAGAATTGAAAGATAAGAAGAAGGCCATTTGGCCGCAATTTCCTGTGGCCTGTGGGGCCTTTTCACTATTTGATTTAGGTCATGCATTCAAAGAAGTAGACAATATGTTGAGTCTATGATTGTTTAAATTTCCAGGGAGACAATTCGATCCCTTTGATGTCATTAAGAATTTTACTATAGCTATCAAGATAAATGTATTTTCTAAAGAAGATGATCTCTTTGATGACATGTTCCAGTAGAAAATCGCACTGAAAGACATTTTTCATATGGCTCAAATTCAATTTCCCCCAACAGAGTTCCAAGAATTCAAACTGTACAGAGAGAGGAGATTAACCAACATCTCCCTGGATAAGTTGCGCTTAGAACCAATAAGAGAGCCAATTCCCAGCATCAGTTCAGACAAGTCCAGGTCTAAGTCTGGGAAAGACTCACCAAAACGCTCTAAACGGTCTGAGAGTGACCATAATAAAAGTGAAGGGTTAGTCAGAGATACCTCCCAATCTAAAGAGCACCTAGAGCAGCAAGTTTTGACGACACCACAAGTGAAGGTTCCCCCTCCCCTCATCCAACCACCAAAGCCAATGAAAACTGAGCTAGATAAAGAGTGGGAAACATTCAATGAATTTATTAATACTTAGGAGTAGAACATGAAGACACCTTAGAGTACAATGCAGACAATGACAGACATGATCATTGTAACCGTCAGCAATACTATAGAAACAGAGCATATTCCAATAACCCCATCATCTGAAGTCATGCTGAGAATAGAGGAGATTCCTCTTCTAGATGTATTTTGTAGCCTGCGGCATAAGGCAGTTGTAAAAAGACAACGAAAGAAACAGAAATTGGACAACATGCTCCCACCTGAGGTAGAGCAGCTAGATGTCCATTGGCGAGACCCTACAACTGATCCTATTGAAAATTTGACTAAGTTATCCTAGATCACAGGAGCCTATGCTTTTGCTACTACAGATAAAGCATCTCAGGTACAGCTATTACTTAAGGATAGAAAGGAACAGATACAAATTTTGCAACAACAGCGACAACAAGCCAGTGCCAAACGAGAAGCAGAGGAGAAATTAGAAAAATTACAATAGGATTTTCAACAGATGTAGCTAGGGTATCAGAGTAATTTGGCTGAAAAGGAAAATAAATTACAGGCCATGCTAGAAATGCATAAAGATGACCCCAAAATTTCAGAGTTTGTCTCAGAAGCCCTTGCCTTGAATGACCAACTCTTGCAACAACAAGAGACACTATGCCAAAGAATATCACAATGGAGTTTCCATTTCGAGATGAGCGATAAAATTACAAGTCAAGTCATGGATTTGTGACTCGTCTATGATTTAATTGATAAAAGAATTTCAGATTATTTGATTTGGCAAGGATTAGAGGAAGGAAATAAAGCAGGCTTGCTCAAAATCAATAAATCCCACAAAGAAATGATGTTCCATAAGTGGGATGCACAGATTAAAAAGGCAGAACAGGTAGCGGAAGAAGCAGTGACAACAACGAACAATGTCATTTACTATGTCAATGAAAATCTACATAGAGCAAACTTGATAGCAGAATCTGCTCTGGAATTTCTCCTAAAGGCACAACAACTGAAAACGAGTTGGAAACAGAAGGCTGAGGAAAAGGCAAAGTCCATCAAGAAGTGAACCAAGTTGAATTGGGACACTTACTGGCCGTACTTGGTTAAACCACACAGTCAATGCATGACCCTCAAGTGCCTTACAAATTCTGCCAAGAAGATAGTGCCAACACTTGTTGATTCTGTTTTTGTAGGACAACTAAAATTGGAGGTCGGCTAACCGACGCTCCTCAAGCTGATGCTGAATGCTTGTGATCTCAGAGAACATATACATAGATAGTTAATTTCGAGATACAGTCTTAGTTTTATTTTTGATTTATTCTTGGCTTAGATGAAGACGATCATTTAAACCTCTTGCTATATTTTTGTAATAAACTATTTTTAGTATTTAGTTAGTAGTATTTTAACCTCTTTCATGCATTTAGAGAGAGGTCCTGAAATTTGTCAAAAACATTTCCTCAGAACATGCACTTCTGCACCATCGGAGGAGGTTTTGATGAATGAATGGAACAAGATTTATTGATATCTATGTTTAATGTCTACTACTGAAATGCATTTCTATACTCTTAGTAGATATTGAATTAGGAAGAGATAAATCCATATTACTGAAGCTCATGAGTAGAACTTGTTATCAATGGTACTTTTATCTCTTAATTATTTCTGCTTATGTGTCAAAATAATATTTTATGTTCAGTTATTTATATATGAAGGCTTGAATGTCTGTGTTATCATTTGGAAATTTTGTATGGTGGTGACTATTCTATTTATGCTTTAATATATGAATGACTTATTATGCGATATGCTTCTCACAATTGTTTTGGCTAATTTCTTATACGAAACAATTCATTTTACGAATTCTTTTCTAGTAGCGATTGAATGATATTTATTACTAATTGCTATTAGAAACTATTTTAGATCACATAAGTAAAGGTTAGATCCCAGGTTAGTTTTAGAATTAGATATTTCTGTTTATTAGAACAAATTGCATGTTTTAAATTAGGCTTATATTAAAAGCATTTTACTTAGAAAACGTTAGAAAAGGAAATATCAATTCTTATCATCACACACAAATTGGGAAACTGGTCCCATTATCCCCAGTCAGACCCACCATCCCAAATGGAAAAGGAGCTGCTTTTAAGGTCTGGACCAGGTGGGTATCCCCCCTTGTTATAGACCTGATTTTCAGGGCCTTCAACAAATTCGTAATTTGATCGGTTTGGGATGGAGCACAAGACCCTGAGTTATGTCTGATATAACTCCAGCTACGTGGAGTTATGAGTTATTCATTATTTTACACATGTTTCCCCTATACGGTTGGTTGTGACCATACCGTGGAACCTTATACCCATTATGATGATGATCCTTCTAGATTCATATGGTTTTTTCCATACCGTGGATCTTAGATTTTCAAACAATCTCTTTCATTCAGATGGTTGCACCCATATCGTGGATCTTTTCACATGGTCCTTTCTATCTCTATGGTTGTGTCCATCCCATGGATTCATGTTTTGATATATATGTCAGAGGTATTAGATATGTATATTTATATGCACTCTTTATTTGTAGGTCTCCTGATGGTGTTTGTTCTATTCCTTTCACTGGCTTGTAAAGCATCTTAGCCATCACTCCCTGTTATGCCTTCAAGATTTAGGGGGCATCTGTTACACAATATTTTGTCACACCTCTTACCCTTGCCTATGTCATACCATGGAGTGCCAAAACATTGACAATTGTGCAGTGTATCTATCCTGATATGCAGACCAAATTCTCCCTGAAGAAGTATTGAAAAGTTTCCTTGAGCCTTTCCTGAGAAAGATAAGCTCAAAACCCTAATTTTGGGTCAACGTGTCTATGACACTGCCCTCTCGTTGTGATGGTAGGTTGCATTATAGGAGCTTCACACTTCTAGCATGGTTTTTTATTGAATACTCATGTTGAACCATTTAAGGCATGTTTTCTAAAACTGGAGGAGAAACTTCATGATCTAAAGGCTTCCAGAACAATGAGCTGGATGTTGTTCGTTGTGGATGTGGTAGAATTCTCCCAATATTTCCCTTTGATCTTATCCCTGTGAGCTTCCTCCTTGAGATGTGGACCTTCCTTTATCTTTGGTGAGAACCTAACTCCCTCTCCCAACTTATAAATTCACCCCCCTCCATTCCCAAATAGTTGGTCTTTGATTATATACACCCTTATGCTAAGATAATTCTTACATGCTATTCATTTTGGCTTGGAGTGTTAGTAAATTATATATTACAGAGAAATGGAACACATAAAATATATTGCAGAATTTAAACACAGAAAACACATAAAACAAGAGAGACATAGATATACCTGGTTCACCCAATTTGGGCTACGTCAACAGAGAAACGGCCAACCCTTCCTTTTATATTATCTAGCAAAAGGAAGAGATACAACATACATCAGATCTGTTGTAATTCCTTCTTCTCTTTCATTCAATCTCCTCCCTCTTTCTCGCCCAGAATAAAGATCTACATAAATGAAATACAATTCCCTCATATCTACTGAGGGGTTGCCTTCTAGGGAAAAAACCCTAAATTAAACATAACTTCTACCATCAGATATCTGTCTAATGAATGACCCAGATTTACTACGAAATTACAACTTTTTACAATGAAATTTTATATCTATTTTTAGCTTCGAGAGTGCTACCCTTGATCCCTCGCCACAGAGGGGGAGGCTCCCAAAGATCACAACCACCCCCTGGACCCCCCTTGCAGTGCAAATATTACGGATGGTGTTTCCACCACATTATGAACTAGGGTCCAATGCGTTGATACCTTTGAATAAAGAAGATAATCAGGCTCCACACCCTACAATCTACCACTTGGAGACTGATTTTAGAAACTCCACTGCTACTTCATTGTCTAGACAATGACTCCACTTTGGACTTGGATGTTTCTCATATTCATCATACTTGAAGACCAATTGAAACTAAGAAGAATCTCAGTTTCTGCCTAGTTAAATTTTGCTAACATATCTACAGGATTCTGGCTACTGTGTATCTTCCATCTTCAACTGTCCATCTTCCAACACTAACCGTATGAAATGATACTTGAGCTGTATATGTTTAGTCTTGGAATGAAATGTAAAGTTCTTTGCAAGATGTATGGCACTCTGGCTATCACTGTATAACCTGCCCAACTCCCGCCTCTTACCCAATTCATCCAGAAACCTTTGTAACCAAATCATTTCTTTACTAGCCTCTGTAGCAGCAACATACTCTGCTTCCATTGTTGAGAGTGCAACAACACTTTGTAGTTTTGAAACCCAACTGGCTGTTGTTCGACTTACAGTAAACACATACCCTATTGTGCTCCTCCTGTTATCTCTATCACCTGCCATATCTACATCAACATATCCCTGTAGAGTAATGTTTGAACCACCAAAGCATAATGCTTGATTTGTGGTACCTCTCAAATACTTGAGAATCCATTTCACTACCATCCAATGTTCTTTTCCTAGATTGTTCATGTACTTGCTTACAACTCCCACTGCATGTGCAATATCAGGCCTTGTGCATACCATTGCATACATTAAGCTTCCAATTGTTGATGCATATGGAACTTTGGACATATAAGCCATTTCTTCCCGAGTCTTGGGAGACACCTCCTTACTTAGTTTGAAATGGCTAGCCAAAGGTATACTAACTGGTCTTGCATTTTGCATATTAAATATTTTCAACACCTTTTCTATGTAATCACTCTGAGACAATGTTAATTTTCAATTCTTCTTGTCTCTAGTTATTCTCATATCAAGGATTTTTTTTGCAACACCCAAATTCTTCATTTCAAATGTGTTCACTAGTTTTATTTTGAGCACATTTATTTCCTGCATGTTAGAACCTGCAACAAGCATGTCATCTACATACAATAACAATATAATATAATTGCCATCATTTTGCCTTTTGAAATAAACACAATGATTAAAGTGACATCTCGTATAACCTTGTTCAGACATAAACCTATCAAATTTTAGATACCACTGCCTTGGAGCATGTTTTAAGCCAGACAAACTCTTCTTCAACTTGCACACTAGTTTCTCTTTTCCTTTTACCTCATATCCTTGTGGTTGTTGCATATATATCTCTTCCTCCAAATCCTCATGGAGAAAGGTTGTCTTTACATCTAACTACTCAATATGCAAATCTTCAGCTACTACTAGACTTAAAATAGTTTTGATTGAAGTCATTTCAACAACAGGAGAAAATATCTCATCAAAGTCTATACCCTTTTTCTGTGCAAACCCCTTCATGACAAGTCTAGCTTTATACCATTTTCTACCTCCATCTTCTTCATTCAACATGTAAACCCATTTATTCTGCAATGTTGTTTTACCTACAGACAACCTGAAGTCTGATTATGTGCTAAGGATTCCATCTCTTCTTTCATGGCTTGCTCCCACTTCTTCTTGGTTTCTACTTGCACTGCTTCTTCATAACATTCTAGTTCACCATAATCACTCAACAATACACAATATAATGAAGGATAGTATCATTCAAGGGGTCTATTTATCTTGGTAGATATTCTAACACCACTTTCAGGTGTTTGAGGTTCTTGTTGTTGTTGTTCTGGTTGTTGATCATTATGATTTTTAGGCACCATCAATTTTTATGTGATCTCATCAAGCACTGTGTATTCTCTGTTTTCTTTTTCCTGTTTCTTTTCCTACAACTGATCCTTATACAAAACCTTTTCATTGAATATGACATCTCTACTTCTAATGATTTTGTGTTTTTCATAATCATAAAAGCGATAACCAAAATCATTAACACCATATCCAATAAAGGTACATTTTTTTTTCCCTCAAGCTTTATTCTATTTTCTTTATTAATGTGGACAAAGGCTTCACAACCAAAAGTCTTTAAAAATGAGTAGTTTACCTTTTTACCTATCCATGCCTCCTCTGGAATACCACCATCCAAGGAGCTTGAAGGCCCTCTATTTATTAGATAAACAATAGTATCTATAACATCTACCCAAAATTGTAAAGGAAATCCTGCATGCAATCTCATGCACCTTGCGCACTCCATGATTGTCATGTTCATCCTTTCTGACACACCATTTTCTTGTGGTGTTCCTGGAACTGTTTTATCTCTACGAATTCCATTCTATGAATAGTACCTATCAAACTCTTTGTTGCATTATTCACCTCCATTGTCTGACCTGAGACAGTTCAACCTTCTTTTGTCTCATTTTCAACCAAAGCTTTCCATTTCTTGGAAGTGTCAAATACATCATATTTATTTCGAATACAATAAATTCTTGTTTTTCTGGTTGCATCATCAATAAAAGTAACATAATAACAAGAGCCACCGAGAGATGATACCTGAGCAGGTCCCCATACATCTGTATGCACAAGCTCTAATTTTTCGCTCTTCTTTTCTTTCCAAACTGTGAGGAATCTGACTCTATTCTGTTTTCCATAAACACAATTCTCACAAAATTTTAAATCAACATGCTTCAAACTTGGCAACAAATTTCTTGACTGAAGAATTTGCATCCCCTTCTCACTCATGTGCTCGAGCCTATGATTCCACAATGTCATATCTTCTCCTGTAGAGATTAAAGAATTAGCATAATTAGAAATAACATTGCATAAAAACATTGTACCAACCTTTCCCCTTTTTCTATTATCAGGGCTCCTTTAGTGACCTTCCAAGTTTTATCTGTAAAAGTAGTTACACAAACTTCACCTCCCAACTGCCCTGTTGAAATCATACTGTTCTTTAGATCTCCAACATGCCTTACCACTTTCAATAGCCATTGATTTCCATTCTGTTGTTTTATGAAAATTATACCCATTCCAATAATTTTACAGGGCTTATCATCACCCAATTGAACCTGTCCAAAATCTCCTTGAACATAATCATGAAAATGTTTCCTTTTAGGTGTTGCATGGAATGAAGCCCTTGAATCTACCACCGAGGCATCAATAATATTTTCTAATGAAAGAATCAAAACATCTTTCAACACATCACCTGTCACATTTGCTTCATGATTGTTTTCTTGTTGCGCGTCTTTTTCTTTTCCCTTCCAAGACTTGCAGCCTTTCTTCAGGTGTCCTTTCTTCCTGCATTTCCAGCACATTATCCCTGATCTAGACTTGGATCTGCCTTTGCTTGACTTACTATTGTATCTTGGGCTCTTTCCTCTTTCCATTTTTCTTCCCCTAGTCTTTGCAGTCAAAGCATTACCTGATGTCTCACTGGAGCTTTTTTGTCGCATTTCCTCGCTAAGGATTACACCAACAACATCATCAAACTTTAAAGTACTATATCCAAATACAAAGTTACTAATGGCCATAAATAAACCATTCCAACTTTCTGGAAATGAGCACAAAAATAATAGAGCCCTAACTTCATCATCAAAATTTACTAATTTTACTAAGAAGCCAAGATTTTACTAATTTTTATTTACAAATGAAGGATACATCTCGATTTTGGAACTTGCATGTTATAATTTTAGAGATTTAACAATTGCAAGTTACGTGCTTCATGCATTTCTCCCAAAATTTTCAATGGAGAGATGTTTCCCAAATCACAAGCATTTATTTAAGGAGGGTGAGTGTGAATGTGTACAAATTATGTATGTGCATATTTATAAATTATGTATGTGCGTTGTTATTTTATCTTTGAAATTTTGTCACCTTAAATAAATTATTTAGCTCCAAGCATTGAAGGTTGGAGAAGAGAATCAAGTAAATTATTCAGCTCCATGCATTGAAGGACAGAGAAGGCAATCAATATGGATTCATATTAAGTAATACAAAGGTGTAATCACAATCTTCACAAAGAAAGGCAGATGGTTATGGTTTGAAGGAAGGGCTTATATTTATATCTATAATGATGAGTCATCATGATGATGATATTTCCATCTCTGGAAAGCCAAACTGGCTTCTTGATCAACAACTTGAACAAGGCCAACTATCTCTTTGTCGCATATGAGCTTACCTATGTATGTGTCTAATTATGCCCTATACTCTTCTCCAATTTAATTTCCTTTATTTCCATTGAATTTGCAAAGGGTTTTCACCAATTGGTCAGGTGAAAAAATGTGGAAACTGGTTATGAACAAATCATTCTTAAAAGAACCACTGTCTGAAAATATGTTTTCCTTAAATAATAATTTTTTACAGCTATCCGAAGTTGCATGTAATCTAAAACTTAACTCTTCTATAATGGTCAAAATTTAAAGCTAGAATGTTGTTCATTTTTGCTATATAACATAAACATAAGTTTATATTACTTTTAGAGCAGAATGGTACCCTAAGCTCACTAGGTGTGAATAGAAAATAATCCAAACAATAAAATTTGTCCCATATATGTAGCATTCTTACTCCCAACACAATATCCCCACACATATAGTGAGGTTGTGTGTAAATGTGTACAAAGAGGTGTGTGTTTATGGTCTCTATGAAAATATCCTTCCTCAAATAAATTGATATTCATATCCACCCATTAAAGGCCATAGAAGAGAATCGATTTGGATCCATATACATGAGCATAGAGGTGTATTCACTATTTTTTCAAAGAGAGAAAAATGGCTAGGGTTAGAAAGAAGTGTTTATTTTGATATCTACTACAAATACCATGATGAAAAAACTTCCAACTCTGCCAAGTGAAGTGGGCCTCTTTCTCAATATCTTGAATGAGGTTAACTATCTATCCTTTGCTAATGATCTTACTCATGTATGTGTAGAATTAGATTCTATCTCTTCCCCAATTCAATTCTTTAACTCCATTCGTTTCGACAAAGGATTTCCACAAATTCCTTCAACCCTTTACACCATATCCTTGATCTACTATCCCATGGCTAATTGAATTTTGACATTGCATCTAATTGAATTTTCTACTAGCTATGGGTTTGATTTGATTTACATAAAATTTAGTCATGGTCCTGTCAAGGATTTAAGGTGGATACTTATGTTCTACCCATATTGTCAAGGATGCATTATAATATACTAAAGAAATTAGTGGAGGAATACTGCAAAGAAATTGAAACTAGTTGTGAATAAATCATTCTCATTAAAACCACAATCTAAAAAGATGTTGCTATAAAAGAAAATTTCCAAGCAGCTATTTATAGTTACATTTAGACCGAAAAGTAGTTTTTTAAACTAGCCACATTCTAAAGTTAGAACCTAGTTCATTTTTTTAATAATATAAGAAACAATTAGTATTATTTTTAAAACAGACAAGAGAATGACCATATCTATAGATTGCACATATAGTGCCAGCAAATCCATCTGTTATAATTCATCAGTAAATTCCATACATCAATATCAACACGGTGACAAGAGACATATTAGACAAAGAGAAATTGACCACCTAGATAATTTGCCACTTTTAGAGTCATTGTCAATTTTTGAAGTTGATTGTGAAGGAAAGTTCGACTATTGAAACTACCTCATTTAATGTAATTTATACATCCATTTTGGTGTTTTTTCTCCCACTTCATTTTTTTGTGTAGCTCAAAAGATCTATATTTATATTAGACCAAAAATCGGATACTAGTCTAGTACATACATTAACCCATCAGGTGTGTCCATGTTTGGGGTTTTCCCTACAATTTACATATTCCATATTACTGCCTTCAGAATTACAAGCCCCAATAATCGTGAAACAAAAATTACATGCTAAACAAAAACGAGTAGTGTTGAAGACTGGGTTTCTGTTCAGATGTCCTTATAAGATCTGATCCTATATTTATCATTGTAAAAACTATCAGTAAATGAATAAACCAAACATTAGACCATAAAGTGAATTGACACTCCATGCAATTTGTAATAGATAATACTTGTAACCATTTTTTTGATAGATGAACAACATCTCTCATCCCTTTCGGTTTTCACCAAGCACACAAGAGGTTTTCATCAACCATGATCCTCTTGTTTCAAGTCCAAAAATGGATTATCCATGCTACAAAGAGCCATTTCATGATACCAATAATGACCCAAAAATACATTTTGAATTTCTTGTCCATTGCATCTTTCACCCCCCCATTCATCAATATCGTGTCTTTGAATGGGGTTGCATACAATTAATGTTGGGGAATTTGAACACACTTCTTAGTTGAATGGTATGTTCATTTAATACACTAGTCTTCCTACATAGTTTAAAACTTACTAAAGTAGACTATAGTTCTATTTTTTGGTTTGCATATGAAGTGGTAATATTTCAACTCCTTCATTAGAGATGTATTTTTGTTGCTAGAAGTTTGACCCAATTTAATCTATTTCAAAGGAAACAATATTTACTAGATTTTTTTTAATTCAATGTATAAACTATAGTTTTAGAATATCCTTCAATTACTATTAAACAAAGAATATTGGATCTGCAAAAATTAATCCGCATTGACCATGAAATCATTTTTGCATGGTTACTTGTTACCTTCGCAATTGAATTTCAGATAATAAAAAATAAATTTTCCTTCATTATTTCTAATGATACCACCACCAATACCCTCCCTTAAGTTTTCCCTACAAGAATTATCTAAGTTTAATTTATACTTATTTAACACAAGTGGGTTCCAAGGAGAATATGGACTACTTTTTCCCAAATCTTTGTCCATTAATTAAAAAACAATAATATCTTCTTGGAGTAGGAGATAATACTATATTCAAAAGGAGAAAGAGACCATATGATATCTTAGGGGTTGTGCTCCTTTTACGATTCTTGGATCGATATCAGCTCAAATTTGGGTTTGGATCCTTTTTTTTTTGGGTTGGCCTTTTATTCTCTTTTAATTTTTAAGTAGGTCATAAATTAAATGACATGAAACACGGAATTTAGATAATTTATGACTCATGGACATTTTGGCCATTTCCTCGAGGTTTCTTTAATTGACCTATGAAAAAGTGAAATTTCACCATAATTGTCTTCTAATTTTGACCATTCAAGGTTTGTTGTATTTTGAAAAATGATATGATAACTACTCTCGTCTTCTTTTTTACATCCCCTGGAAAATTATGCTTTTTGATGATAACTAGATGAATGTTGCAACCTTGGATCTAGATCTTCTTCCACAAAAATGTCATACTATTTTAAATTCTTCTTTGAAAAGGTGTAGGTATTCTCACTTTCTTATCCTTCTTCTCTCCTCCTTTGTGTGGCTCAAAAATAATAACACTAAATTATTTTACTCCAAGTACTCTATAATACCCTTTCCTATGTTATTCCTAAATGGTGCATGGAGTTGTTTCTATGACTATAAAAATTTCCCAAGACTTGCATTAAAAGATATTCTACGCCACATCATTTGTGAGGATTTTGTAGAAAATCCTATAGATTCACAAGCTCATGTAATGTACTAAACCACAGGACAAGAATCTACTTCTACTTTCAACCAGTGGAAGCCAATAGATCGATGAAAACAATAAGAACAAGAAGAAGATAAATCAATGGCACATAACATAAGATGTATCTAGGGAAAGCCACTACTCAAAACCCTGCTATCTATATTTCATATATCAGAAATATGAGTGAAGATAAAAAGCTTGTTTTCATTAGAAAAATTCTGCACATGTATGCTCAACTCTCTCAACTCACAAGCTAGATCAAGACAAATCCTTAGCCTATTCAATAAATCTCCAAGCCCTTAATCCCTTGTGTAAATCCTAAGATGAAGAGATTGTATTTAAAAGGAATTCATGCTTCCAAATATGTTTAATCCAAACATAGGATCAATCTCTGATGCATGCATGATATTTACACTCCAGTAAATAATACAATTGATAGTACACTATCCCTGCACTCTAGTCTAAATTGGGTCTTTCTCTGAACTAACATGCATGAGTTTCTAATGAGGGAATATTCAGCTAACTAGAGTGACACTTGTGGATGCACTAGTGCATCAACTGACTGTTAACTCTCTATTAGTTCCACAAACAGTTTGGAACTAATTTCACTAAACTTAACTCAATAACTGAGCGATCTAATTTCCAACTTGATTTAAACTTATACTCGACCCCTAAAAACTTAGGGGGAACAAATACATGACTACAGAAAGACTTCAAACTCAAAATTCCTAAGCTAATTATGTTAATTAAACTTAATTAACTATTTACAAGTTGCTATGAAAATAGAATTCAATTTTAATTCTTAGTTTAATTCAAGGACAAATTAAACTGGAATTTCTTGTTTCCATTTCTCAACACTCCTTCTCAACGAGAAAGGGATTATTAGCTACCCTGATCCTATCTCTATGAAACTCGAATTTACATCTTGAAAATTCCTTTGTCAAAATGTCAGCATCTTTCTCCTCCATGGGAATGTACTCTACCAACATAATCCACCTCAATACACAATCTTTGAGATGATGATATCAGATATCAATATGCTTGGACCAATCATGAAAAATTGGATTTTCAGAGAGTCTGATACAACTCTAATTATTGAAGTAAATCATAGTTGGATCCATTTATTGACAAAACAAACCAACCAAGATCTTCCTCATCCAGATGGCCTCGCATGTTGCCTGACTCGCAGCCATGTACTCTTCCTCTGCCAAAATGAGTGCAACTAATCTATGTTTCCTGCTATACAAAGAATCTGTCGCTGACGCAATACTTAAGATCCCTCTAGATGTGCTCTTCTAATCAGATGGAATCCCTTCCCAATCTGCATTAGTGAATCCTTGAAGCTTAACTCCCTTTTTCCGTATGTACCATAATGCATACTGAGAAGTGCCCTTGAGGTATCTCAATGCATGCTTTGTCGCGTTCCAATACAACTTGGTAGGCCTAACCATCGCTTGACTAAGCTGGTTAACTACATAGCACGTATATGGTCGTGTGTTCACCAAGTACATGAGTGAAACCACAAGCTTCCTATAAACAATAGTTTCCACTACTTCCCCTGAAATAACATCCTCCTTCCTCTAGTTACCTGCTAAAGGATACTTCATGGGTTTGTTGCTGTCCATGCAGAATCTCCTCAATATCATGTTGGCATACTTGCCTTGAGACACAAACAACTTCCCATCTCCTTGCCATACCTCCATTCCAAGAAAGTAATGCATGAGCCCCATGTCCTTCATCTCAAACTCTCTTGTAAGATCCTCCTTGCAAGACATGATCAGCTGATCATCACTTGTCAGTATGAGATCATCAACATAAAGTAAAATGATCAATAGTTTACCTTCCACCACTATGTTTCACTTCACGCTTCATGAAGCCCAACTTGATGAAGTAGCTATCTATACTCGGTGCTTGCTTCAATCCATACAATGCTCTCTTAAGTTGGCACACATGTGACTCACAGTCAAAGGTCTCAAAACCTTCAGGTTGCTCTATGTACACCTCTTCCTAAATCATGCCATTAAGGAAGTTTGTCTTCACATCCATCTGATGTATCTTCCAACCCATCTGTGCTGATAGTGATAAGATAGATCTGATAGACGAGTACCTTGCAATAGGAGCAAAGGTCTCATCATAGTCAATCTCCTCTAACTGTGAAAAGTCACGAGCCACAAATCTAGCCTTATGATTCTCCACACTACCATCTATATCTTTTTTTATCTTGTGAAGCCAATGGGAGCTCACCACTGACTTGTCCTCCAATCTCAATACCACATCCAAAACAGTGTTACGAACTATGGATTCACACTCCTCCACCATGGCATCAACCCAAACTGACTACTGCACTGCTTCCTTAAAGGAAGATGTCTCTGTCACAACACATTCACCCATAAGAGCCATGGATCCAGTGTACCTCTCAGGTGGTCTCCTCTACTTGTGCTAAGAAGTGGGTGTTCCCACATTTTCCATGCATCATCCAACAATTTGTTAGCCACTCTGGTGTGATTTCTTCCCTCTCTAGAAGACTCTGCTTGAGTAGATGTCTCCACTCCTGGATCCTCTTCATATGGCTGCTCCACATCAATCTAAGGCTCCTCAACCTTAGGAGCTAAAATCTCCTCATTTGCATGTAGCTCAAGCTCCATCTCAAGGGAAACGTGCATGGCCTTCTCCTCATCGAATCTAACATGCCTATGAATCACTGTCATCGTGCTAGTCAACAAGTACACCCAACAGTTTTGAGGTGTATTAGTGTACCCACCAAATACCCCCAAATTTGTTGTCGGCTCAAGCTTCTTCCGTGCATCTTTGGTCACATGGGAATATATCGATGACCCAAAAATATTGAAGTGACCAACATCTAGCCTCTTACCAGAATAAGCCTCCTCTAGTGTCATGATATCAAGTATCCAATGTGGGCTACGGTTCTAAACATAAACCATTGTGTTTCATGCCTCAACCCATACATGTAGTGGTAGGCCTTGATCATGCAACATTGCCCTTGCTGCCCCTACTATGCTTATGTTCTTCCTCTCAGCCACCTCATTCTGCTGAGGGTTATGGGGTTCTGTCAACTCTTGTTTAATCCCTTCATTTGCACAAAAGTTCTTAAACTCGTTTGAGACATACTCACCACCGTTATCACTCTGTAGATATTTAACCTTCTT
This sequence comes from Pinus taeda, assembly GCA_000404065.3. Lineage (NCBI taxonomy): Eukaryota > Viridiplantae > Streptophyta > Pinopsida > Pinales > Pinaceae > Pinus > Pinus taeda. Next base: position 88,241 of record APFE031582377.1, read on the forward strand.
GCCTGACTCTTTCTCCACCAATGCTTTAAACTAACAAATCTTTGTGAAGGTTTGATTCTTTTTCTACATGAAAAATATACAACATTTTCAAGAAAATTCATCAACAAATATAACATAATACCTGTGTTTGGCCCTGGATGTTGTTGAGAATGGTCCACAAACATTTGAATGGACTCTCTCTAGAATAGCCTCTACTCGACTGTCTCCGTCATGAAAGGAAGACTTGGTGTATTTTCCAAAAGTACACCCCTTTCATGCATCAACTTGCTCAAGTGTACCTTTGGGAAGACCGGAAGAGATCTGGTGCAATATATTCAAAGCCCCATGATGCAAGTGGACCAATCGCCTATGCCACAACTCGCCAACATCTCAAATATGCACCCTTTATTCTTTCGTGCTCAAAGAAATACACTCCTCTACCTCTGGCTTATAGATATTCTTCACCTGTATCCCGGTCTTATTTACTTGACTTGTGGCTATGTGTCGAAAGAAAGCCTTTCCTTTCGAGAAGATCACATCATAAGTTCTATCCTCAAGCATGGAAATGGATACCAAGTTCTTCTTTAGCTTGGGGACATACATAACACTATTCAAGGTGAATGGAGCCCCATGCTCCCTCTAAAAAGTAATCTTGCCCAATTCAGTAACACTATACTTCCCATCGTCACCCATCTTGATATGCATCTAGAGATCTTTCTCCTCCAAGTCACTGAATAACTCCTTGTCACGAGTCATGTGGAATGAAGCTCCACTACCTAAGTATTGTACACTTCCCATCATTGATGGAACCATGCATGAAATGATGGAAAAGTCCAATTCAAATTGAGAGGTCAAAGTTTCACTCACACTCCTCCTAAGGACTTCTTCTTAGACTTCTTGAGTGGACAATTTGTACCAAAATGGTTGAGCTCATGACAATAAAAGAACTTAACTTTCGTCATGTCTTTCTTCTTACCTCCATGATAAGAATCTGATTTGGAATGGGAAGCTTTCCTTTTCCCCTTCTTTGCCTCAATCGCTAAGGCACAATTCTCTTCATTATCAGTCTTTGATCAAGATCCATCCATGGTGTTCCTCCCAATATCCTCTTGCATCAAATCCAACCATAGTCATTCCCAATCCAATAGCTTCTCCCGACCATTGAATGAGTCCTAATAACTATGCCAACTCTTTGGGAGTCCTAGAGGAGAAAGACTTACCATATCATCCTCGACAATAGTGATTTCAACACTTCCAAGTTCATCATGAAACTAAGTGAACTTGGTCAAGTATTTTGGAATCATCTCACCTTTCTCCTTTTTGATTTTTCTAAGTTTGTACTTCAGTGCCAATTTCCTTTGGTCACTAATATTCTAATACAAGTCTGTCAATATTTTCCACATAGCATATGGAGTTTCCTTGCCATGGAGACTCGAGACAATGTGGTCTCAAACCCCCTCAAGGATTATCCAACTCACCTTCGCCACACACTTCTTCCATTCCGCCAAACTCTATGCATCCGATGTTGTTGGCTTAGGAATTTCTTGATCAATGAATTTCTTCAAGCCATTATCCTCTAGCGCAACCTCTATTTTGTCCATCCAGGCTATAAAATTTGAGCTTCCTTCCAAGGCACTCAATCCACAAACCATAGAATGCCATTTGCCGATCCTCAAGCATGTATTGCAAATTCGAATTTCACCTATAACCCAAAACTCAAAACTTCGAAATCTCCTCTAGTATATTGTTCTCAGCTCCAATACCATGTAGAAAATCCTCTAGATTCACAATCTCATGCAATTTACTAAAGCACAGGAAAATAATCTATGTCTACTTTCAACCAGTGGAAGCCAATAGATCGATGAAAACAATAAGAAGAAGAAGAAGATAAATCAATGACACGTAACACAAGATGTATCTGGGGAACACCACTTCTCAAAACCCCACTATTTGTATTACATATATCAGAAACATGAGTGATGATACAAAGCTTGTTCTCACTAGAAAAATTCCGTAGAAGTATGCTCAACTCTCTCAACTCACAAGCTAGCTCAAGCCAAACCCTTAGCCTATTTAACAACTCTACAATCCCCTAATCTCTTGCGTAATTCCTAGGATGAATAACCCGTATTTAAAGGGAAATAATGCGTCCAAAACTACATAATCCAAACATAGGACAATCTTTGATGCATGCATGATATTTACACTCTAGTAAACAATGCAATTGATAGTACGCTATCTCTTCACTCTAGTCTCAACTGGGTCTTTCTTTGAACTGACGTGCATGAATTTATGATGAGGGAATATTTAGTTAACTAGAGTGACACTTGTGGATGCACTAGTGCACCAACTGATTGTTAACTCTTTATTAGTTCTACAAATAGTTTGGAACTAATTTAACTGAACTTAACTCAGTAAACTGAGTGATCTAATTTCCAACTCAATTTAAACTCATGCTAGAACCCTAAAACTTATGAAGAACATATACATGACTACAGAAAGACTTCCAACTTGAAATTCCTAAGCTAATTAAGTTAATTAAACTTAATTAACTATTTAAAAGATGTTATGAGAATAGAATTCAATTTTAATTCTCAGTTTAATTCAAGGACACATTATTTCTTGTTGCCATTTCTCAATAGATTGGTCTATGATAGCATATAAGCCCCAATTTACTATGATATTTATATCAATGGGGTGGCCATAGGGGTAATGGCCCTCCTACTAACCATGATAGTTGATTGGTTGTGGGGAAAGTATCTCTACAGGATCAACCTTTCCATTTATTGTGTGGTGAAAAAATATTTAAGTAGCAATAATCTATAATATCCCTTTTTCATGCTTTCCTAACATATGTATTAAAAAAGTTAAATATGAAAATAAATGGCAATTTTTAATTGTTTCTATGATAATAAAAACATCTTGACCCCCTTTTTTATCAATGTATTCTCCTTAAGATTTTGGATTGGGATAGAATGAGTCTTCATCTTCATTTGGATTAATGAATTTGAATAAGAGGGAATCCTTCAATAAATGTTTCTCTTGGGAATAAATCTCAATAGGCCATCCTAATAATTTATTACAGGAATGTATCCACATCTCTACATTTTTGAGTTAACTATGACTAGACACTATATCGATGTCAATGGCCTATATCCATCCCACACATTATCCTGTAATTTTGCTTTCATCCTAAAATACATAATTGTCAATTAAATATTTATTTCTCATAATAAGCCTTCAAGGAAAGTGGGTTGGCAATTGGCCTTCTAATGATATTATGATTGTAACAACCCTGGTGAAAATTCCATGTATTAAAAGTAAATAAAGGAAAAATGATAACCATGGATGATGGGACACTTATTCTAAGTTGAATGTTGGGAAAAATCATAGTGATGGGGAGAACTTGTGATTTTTTATGGCTAAGGAAATTGGCGAAGGAAATGGATGAGGATCTGGAAAGGAAAAACAACATTTTTGGCACAATTATTTATGAAAATAATGGAAATTAGGAAAAAGGGAGGTGAAAGGTCACATGTTGCACATGAGGATGAAATTGAAGGAAAATAATGGAAAATGAAGAAAATAGAGGCCTCATTCATAAAAAAGCTTCTAAGGACTAGCTAGTAACCTTTTGTCAATTCAGTTTTGGATTTCTGTCATTATTCTCTCCCTCTCATACTCTTGGAGACTTAGAGTTTTCTTGGAACACTCTTGGAGGGTGTGGCATGCTTGGATTCTTGGAGAAAGAAGGTAAAAAAAGAGGAGTAAATAGCAAGAAGGCATTAGTATCATTAGCTACATCAGATGTTCTTGCAAGTACCAAGTTGCATGTATGTTTCCTTCACTAGTTTTGGCATGCATTGCATATGCATGTGTATTTTTGGTTGTGATCTATCATTGGCATGGAGGATAGCTAGGATTGAAAGTGGATTGCCTAGCCTTTCCAATTCCTGGATAGCCATGGTGATTTTGGGTTTATTTTCATTGTTGTGTTTTTGGTTGGTTCTCGTGTTTCCTTAGCTTGGGCAGAGTTACTAGTCCTGGATCCTTGCTTGGATGAACACTCTAGAGCCCTCAAACATCTTGGGTTGAGTTACTAATCCTGGAGCCTTCATTAGAAAAATGCTCTGGAGCCCGGTAAAAGTTGTGGGTTGAGTTACTAGTCTTGGAGCCTTGGTTCAACAAATTCTCTAGAGCCTTGGAAGGCTTGGATAAAGACCAATCTCATGATGGTTTTGTGATGTCCGACTGTGAGGTGGAATCACTATTTGATGGATTGAGGTGGACATCCTCTAGAATCCCTGGATCATCTTTTATTGATGTGTTCTATGAGATCCCACATTCATGCTTGGAATATGGCATGGGGGTGAATGGTTGAAGAGAGATTTGGCTCTTCCATTCAATGGTTAGGTGGAATGTGAAAGTGCCATCTCGGGTTTGGATTTTTCATCATTAATGAAAGGGTATTTCTCCTTGTATTTCTATGAGCATTTTGATGGATTGTATGTGGTATATATGGTTATACTTTCATCAGTATTTTTGTCCCATTATGTTGGTTATGTATGTGTTTTATGAGAGCAACCATGTATGGCTTTCCTCATGTTTTTAATTGTAATTGAATGATCAATGTATCTATGACCTAATGGATGGAATGACAGTTGATGTGTTGATGCATCAATGTTTCTTAGTGATTCTCAGCTAATTATGAGACCCATATGCCTAGAATTTTTAATTACACCTGTAGATTACACATTTGCAATATGTTTGACAAAATGCCTATCATGGCTAGTAGGGATCCAGTCAAGGTATTGAACAAGTATTTTCTTCACTACTGTCATTTCCATATTATTTTACTGATCTGAAGAGATGCTTCAATTCTAGGTAGTATATGGGCCTGAAAAAGTGGCTCAAATCTTGGAATCGTTGGCATAACACTGACAATTTTTGTCTCTAGTCACTCGCAGGAAAACCTATGAGAGCAACTTTGGGTTGTTGGATGCACTCATGCTTATAGCATGAGAGCATCTGAGCCTTAAATTGTCGAAAAGCTCAGCGGGACCCTAAGGCAAGTTGTCTAAAGTATTGGATTGGTTCCTGAGGGTCATGTAGCTGATAATTAATGTTTTTATGGTGTATTTCCATTAATTCCCCTTCCTTAACATGACTTAGGAGTTTGAATCATATCATAGTGGCCTCTCATCGCATGTTTACCCTCGTTGGCCAGTTGCTTGGGTAGATGTGGGAGGAGGGTTTTACAAAGTGGTATCAGAGAATGGCTCACCCCTTGAATTGGATGGGCTATGTGTTTCTCATGCATGCATGTCAGTTGCATGTGTTTCTCTCACCCTTGCATTCCATGTTCTTGTTGCATTTGCATGATGTTGTTCATGGTTGTAGTGATGTTGTCATGTGAAATTTTAGGTTTTATTGTGGATTGCATTGTTGTGAGTGTATGAGTGGTTACATGTCGATTTATGTCACCTACATGTATCGTTGTAGTATGTTTGGTTATATTCTTGCATGTTTTGTTACATTATTGTATGCTTGGTTGCATGTATCATTCTTGCAAGTTTGATTTCAAATATTGTTCATTCATACTTGGTCATATGTGTTTATGCATATGTGTGGATGGTTATGCATCTCTTATGCATGTTCCTGTTTGCATGTGGTCAAAGTGTATAGTAACATAATGATGGTGGTCGTCATGCATGAGGTCATGGTGTGTATTTTTTTTGAGATCATGCATTGATTACTGGACCCTAACTAGAATGATGATTGCATGGTCATATGCTTATGTTTTATGTTTCTATATGATATCATGATTATGTTATACATGTATCATGCTGATTTGTTGATCTTGCAGACAAGGTATCCTCTCTGAACTATACTAAGGTACGTTGGTTTATTGTGATTTAGTTTAGCTGACATAATATACTTTGCAAGAATAAAGATCAAATGGCTAGCAAGATGGTTGACTAAAAAGACTCTCCCTATGAATGCGAGGAGCAGTATGGTGTTGGAACTCTTCTGACTTGGTAGTGACACTGAGAAGCTTCAAGGAAGAAATAAGGAGTTGTAAGATAGATAATGATAGAATCATATAGGCACAGGAAACGTTAGTAGAGTTAAATGTAGTCATAGTTCAGAGCTTGTCAGATTTGCAGCGACAGTGACTGCTTCGGATTAGCCATGAGCAAGAGGATAGAATTAATGGGACATATGGTAGTAGATTGCATGGTGGTCACCGATCAGATATAGATGACACAATAAGATATGGAATATTGTTGGACACCCAAGATAAGGGAAAGGATAGACATAGGTATGATTCTAGTTATGATTCAGATAAGAACTATGATCATCATCGATATCATCCTTACATGAGGAGTGATAAGGGGTATTTGCCAAAAGAGTTTAAGAAAGAAAACCCACCTACTTTTGATGGAGAGATAAATAAATCACAAGATGTAGAGGCATGGTTTCTAGGCATGAAGAAGTTATTTATATTGCATGACTAGTCAGAGAACATGAAAGCTAGAGTGGCTACATTCAGTCTCAAAGGAAAAGTAGACATTTGGTGGGAGGATGTGAAGAATGTCAAAGGTATAAATGAGGAAGATTTGACCCGGAGTGAGTTTGAGTGGCTATTCAAGATGAAGTATTTGTTGAAGATATACTTTGATGATATGGCGAAAGAATTCTATGAGCTAAATATGGGATCCATGACAAATGATGAGTACCCTAGCAAATTCTTGGAGTTTTTGAGGTATCTAGCTTACCTCAAGGAGGAGAAGACTAAGATTCAGAGATTTTTTAGTGGGTTACCAATTGCATTCAAAGATAGGATTGAGTTCAATGAGCCTAGATCAATGGAGGATTCTATCTGAAAACTGAAGCATTACTATGAATAATCGAAGCATAGAACTGAGACAAAGCCAGACTAGAGAGGCGGTGCAAAGAATAAGCGAAAATGGGACAAGAAGAGAGTAAGACCGCATGATTCAGTTAACAAGGAGAATTTTGCACCACATAAGAGGTTCAATGCATTAAATAGAGTATAGGGGCATAGATCTAAGGAGCAGAATAAGGAGCCTGTTTGCTATTGGAGTTATGGAGGAGATCATCATAGGAAGGGTTTTCCATAGTACCAAAGTGGTAGGCCTAAGATATACAGTGTGCAGGAGGCACAGACTGTTGGAGATGTTGGTTAGAGTATTCCACATATCTATGTAGCATTGGATAACAAACTGGTAGATCATCAAACATCTATCATTGAAATGAACCTGGGTAAGATTTGTGATCAAGTTATTTCTATTTTGATTGACACTAGCTCTAATTATAGCTATGTTAGTCTTGACTTGGTGGAAAGTGTGGTTTCATGGGTAAGGAATTTCGTGTAGAGTCTTGGTTAGTGTAGTTGGATACAGGTACAAATAAGTGAGTTTATCATTGGGTAAGAGCTTGTGCATTTGATCTACATTTGAATGTATTAACGTTGAGTTCATATAGTATGTTGTTGGGTATGGTATGGTTGTATCTTCATACAACCAAGGTAGACTGTTACGATAAAGCCATTGAGTGTGTTGATGACAATGGAGAACCAAGAGTCTTATAGGGTAAGAAGAAGGCTACATCATTTAGGATGGTGATAGTTATGCAAGAAAAGTGTAGTCGCAAGAAAGGGTGTAATCTATTTGTAGTACACATCTCTAGTGATAAGGGTAAGGAAGTTGAGGATATATATGTGTTGAGCAGGTACCCATTTTTGCAGCAGTTCAAGGATGTATTTCTTGAGGACATTACAAAGTTGCGACCTCATAGGGAGGTAGAATTTTCTATTGAGTTAGTCCCAGGGCCAGCTCCAGCATCAAAAGCACCTTACAGGATGAGCACACCTGAGTTGGTTGAGTCAAAGTTGTAACTGAAGGAAATGTTGGACAAGCGGTACATTAGGCTGAGTGTATCACCTTGGGGCACACCATATTTTTTGTAAAGAAGAAAGATGGAACACACAAATTATGCATTGAATACAAGCAGTTGAAAAATTGACCATCAAGAACAGGCACCCTTTACTGAGGATTGACGATTTGTTCGATCAACTAAAGAGAGCAACACTTTTCTCGAAGATTGACTTGAGATCTGGATACCATTAGGTACGCGTCAAAGAGGAAGACACTTACAAGATTGAGTTCCAGACCAGGTATGGGCATTATGATTTCATTGTTGTTCCATTTGGCTAAACTAATTCTCCAAGTATATTTATGTGTTTGATAAATATCATGTTGCATCCATACTAGGATAAGTTTGTTATTGTGTTCATTGATGATATACTAGTATATTTGAAAAATGAGGAAGAGCATGTCAAGCATTTAGCAACACTGTTGAGGTTGTTGAGGGAGCACTAGTTGTATGCTAAGCTCAACAAGTATAGTTTCTTTCAGATTGAGGTACACTACTTGGGACACATTGTCTCCAAGGAAGTCATTGTAGTAGATACAGAGAAGATAATGGCCATGATGGAGTGGGTAGCTCCTAAGAATTTAGATGAGGTGATATATTTCATGGGTTTGGCAAGCTACTATAGGAGGTTCATTAGGGACTTCTCATAGATTTCTTATCCTATCACATCATTTCAAAGGGAAGGTAAGAAGTTCAAATGGACCGAGGAGTGTGAGGTTAGCTTTGAGCAAATCAAGAAATTTTTGACACATGCATTGGTAGTACAGATTGTAGATCTAGAGAAAGGGTTTGTGGTATGCGCAGATGCTTGCAAGGGAGGGCTTGGTGGAGTCCTTATGCAGGATTAACAAGTGGTATGCTATGAGTTTAGGAAACTAAATGAGCATTAGAAGAAATACCCAACAAATGATTTGGAGTTTGCAACGATCATGCATGCATTGAAGATGTGGAGACACTATCTTCTTGGCAGAAGATTTATACTTATGAGTGATCACATTAGGTTGAGATTTTTGTTTGACTAGTCGAATTTGAATGCTAGACAGGCTAGATGGTTTCCCATGATCAACGAGTTTGATTTCAAGATCATGTACATCAAAGATAAAGAGAACAGAGTGGAAAATTCTCTTAGCAGATGGATACAGGTAAATCACTTAGCAACTATGAGCTCCTATGGGATAGATCTATAGGATAAGATCTTGGGGGTAGGTCAGCAGGATACCACATATATGGATATTATGCACAGGTTATAAAAGAGTACTGTACAAGTACAGGTAGTTGTACAGGTACAAGTGATGGTATAGGTACATGGACAGGTGATGGTACAAGTATAGGTACAGATGATGGTACAAGTATAGGTAGTGGTAACAGTGCACAAGGTATGGATTACTGTCTTATAGAAGATGGGCTGGTCAGGTTCTGAGACAAGATATATGTACCAGATAACAGTGAGATCAAGAAGGTGATATTGAGGGAGTTTCATGCGAAACCTTATTTAGGTCACTTGGGATATCATAAGACATTAAGTGCAGTGAAGAGATTTTACTATTGGCCAAATTTGAAGAGGGATGTAGTAGAGTTTGTCACTAGATTTTTTGATTGTTAGTAAGTGAAAGTAGAATGTAAACATCCAGGTGGACTGCTACAACTCATTGTGATTCCTGAATAGAAATGGGAGGTTATTTCCATGGATTTCATCACAGGGTTGCCTAAGATAGTGAAACAACATGATTCCATCATGGTCATTGTGGATAGGTTAACAAAAGTTGCACACTTCATTATGGTGAAGTCTATGTTCTCAACTAGTGATTTGGCATAGGTATTCATCAGAGACGTATTTATACTGCATGGTGTTCCAAAGAATATTGTGTCAAACAGAGATGCGAAGTTCACTTCTAAGTTTTGGAATGAGTTATTTGTAGGTTTGGGCACATAATTGGCCTTCAACATAGTTTATCATCCACAGAAAGATGGACAGACAGAGAGGTTCAATAAGATATTGAAGAACATGTCTAGGATGTATGTGATTCATCAATAGAGGAAGTGGGAAGACTATCTCCCTTTCGTAGAGTTCGCATACAACAATGGTTATTAGGAGTCATTAAGGATGAGTCCTTTTGAAGCATTGTATGGGTGGAGTTGTAACACTCTTATTAGTTGGAGTGATCTGGTTAACAATGTGTTGATTTGACTAGATATGTTGGCATACATGGAACAAGAAATGCAGGTAATCAAGAAGAATCTAAAGGTAGCACAGGATAGGAAAAAGAGTTATGCAAATAGGAATAGGTTGTTTAAGGAGTTCTAGGTTGGGGAACATGTTTACTTGTGCATCAAACCGAGGAAGAACTCCTTACGGATTGGATCATGTGCCAAGCTGACACCACGGTGTTGTGGACTTTTCAGCATCATTGAGAGGATTGTGCTAGTAACCTATTGACTAGCACTTCCTCCAACATTGAAAGTTCATGATGTTTTCCATGTATCATTGCTTAAGAAGTAGGTTAAGGATGCTAATCATGTGATTGATTGGTCTATATTGTAGATGGAACTAGATGGATAATTCCAGCTGAAACCTAAATGTATATTGCCAAAAAAGGTGCTCTTGCTTCAGAACCGAGCAATCAAGCAAGTTAAAGTGCAATGGAAGAAATTTGGGCCTGAGGAAGAAAAGCAGCTTTGATAGGGTGGTTTGGTTTATGCTTTATGGTGGTCGGTATATGCTTGATGATGGTTTGATATGTGCTTTATGGTGGTTTGGTATATGATTTATGATAGTTGATGTTGAGCCCCAAATAAGTCTAGTTTTCCATCACATAGTACGACTATTTCATAACCTAAATTCCAACATTTTTAACTCATTTCATACCGTAATTCCACAATTTGCCACAAACACATATCCTATGCCTCGTGGTTGATTATCATTAGTTTTCTTAGCTTTCTGTGATTAGAGAGGATTTAGTCATGATTTATTAATGATGGTTTTTACTAAGTTCATTTACCGTACGGCTACATTTCCAAAATTCTTCATAAGCCAATTAAATAGTTGCTACAGGTTGGGTACAAAATAAATTCTTTTAGGTGAAAATATCCAATTTGGAGATTTAACATCTTGGCACATTTCCGGGGATAAAAGAGGAAGGTTATTGTCCAAAATGATGTTCTAACACCTTCCCATGAGTTGGATTGCACCCAGGTCGTACATGTGGGTCTCTAGAAGAAAATCAACAAATTTGCTCAAAATCCACAGAATTTTCAAAATGCCAAGTTTGACCATGATTTGCATCCACCTGGAGGCGACTCTAAAAAATATGAGAAAATAGGTTTTTTTCCAATATAAAATATTATCTACAACCAAAAATATTTCTAAATATTCTCTTTGGTTCAAAAGTTATATGCGGGTCTTTGAGATAGTTTTATAAAAAAAACATTGTTTTTCCAAAATTCTAGAATCTTGCCTAAATTTGCAAAAAGAGCCAAACATCCAACTTCAGGCATGCTTTTCAAGGAAATGTAGTTGAATGAGAAAAATTCAAGAGATTTTTTTGTTTTAAATATGACAAATTACTGTCCCTCCAAATATTTTTCCAAAATTCGCCATGGTTAGGAAAATATGTAAATATCTTTGAGACCAATTTTATAACATATGCAATTTTCCAAAATTAAGGGAAATGACTATTAGAGTGAAAATTCGCCTTGCAAATTTTATAGATGTCTTAGCCATGCCCTATGAAGGGAAATAAGAATAGAAAAAAAGAAAAAACTGTTGTAATACATTTTTGGCTTTGCCTCGTAGGGACCAACAATGGTGTATGCATATGAATTTCTATTTTGAACTTTAATACGATTCTGATTCTGCACTCAATTTGTTGTAAGTATTAATGTGTTTTTGATTTTTCAAGAGAGTGTTGCATTAATTTAGACTTTCTCTAGGATTGGAAAGGGCCCATCACTGCTAGGAAGTAAGTTTTGTAAAACATCATAGGATATATCTAGACGTAGGGATTTTATTTGAGAGTATGTTAGGTCCCTATAATACTAGTGATTCCCCCATTACTATTGTCATTGTAGCCCTTATTATTATTGTTGTGACCTTATTTTCGACATATTTTTATTGTTGTGCCCCATAGAAGCCCACTATTGTCATTGTTCTGCCCTTATATTATTATTGTTATGTCAACTTGATTATATTGTGACCCCTTAGACTCCTATATATAGAAAGGAAGTTTTTTCATTTGTATCATCCAAGAATAGTTCATTTGTGTAATGTAAAGGAGGTTTCCCCCTCAAAGAGGTTGATTCTGAAGTCATTCATCTATTTTTTCTATCTTTCTGTGAGCTAGTTTCTTAACATTTGGTATCAGAGCTTTGGATTCTAGGGTTTCGCTACTCCAAATAGGTCATTGTGGAATTTTCACTATAACGTTTTCTCTACAAAGTTTCAAAAGCTAAAACAAAAACCCATTTGAGCCGAAATCATTCCAAACCCCGGGTCTGGATTTTAGATCTTGTCTCGCTATATTTTCGGAGCTATGATCTGAGGAAGTTAGCATTTTTGCAGACTCCCGAATTACATTCCAAATAGGTGACCTTGAGAACATCATCATAAATTTCTCTCCGAGCATCAGATTGATATTGCGTAAGAAGTTTCAGAAAGAGGATGGACTTTAGTTTTCTGTGTATCTTTTTTAGATCCGAATGTCAAAATAGTGACACATGGAACTTCGTACAAGTTCTCTCTACTAAAACATTATATAATCAGATCATCTTGGGAGATTGGGCATAAGGTTTTCTTGGAGAATCCAAGTTTGATCCGACTAGAGGCATTGAAAAGAGGATGCAGAGGGCTACTTCAAGAAGAAATTTCAGACTTCGGAGATTGGAAATTACATAGATACAATAGATTCAATATCGATCTTCTACAAAACGGAAAAAGGTGTGTCCTCTTTTTAAAATTTTGCATAAGTTTGGGTTGAAAAATTAGTTTGAAGTTCAAAGGGCATAGTGAAGCATAATTATCATTAATTGATTCCCCAAAGAAAGAAAATGGAAACACCTAGTAAGAAAACTAAAAGCTCTAGCAGGACTCATGAATAAGAGGAAGAAATGCAACATGATATATCAAAATTATGAGACCAAGTGCAACAAATTTCACTCTCAGAAAAGGTAACCGAAGCTAATATTGATGGTTTAAAGAAAGGCGTGGAAGCTAAGATAAATGGCGTGGAAGCTAATATGAATGGCATGGAAGTTAATATGGATGGCATGGAAGCTAATATGGATGGAATGGAAGGTAAGATGAATGGCATGGATGCTAAGATGGATGGTATAGAAGAAAAATTGAAAGGCGACATGGAAGTTTGAAGATAGATTTGACTAACTTGCTACAATAAATGCTTACTAATGGTGAAATGGTGGTAAAGGAAACTCATGATGAGAACAAAATAAATGTTAATCATGATTTCATAGACTCTAATGTTGGATTGAAGACCCACCATGTTCCAAAGATCGATATGAGGAAGTCTGATGGCAAGGATCTCGTAACATGGATACTACAAATGGAGCAATATTTCGATCTCCATAATGTGAAAAGCACACAAAACGTATTCATTGAAACTTTATATTTGGAACCAAATCAGTTTGTATGGTAGCGGTGGCTTTTCTCTCATAAACAAATTGTCACTTGGGAAATTTTTACAGAAGAAAAGATAGCACATTATGAGGATACAAAAAGAAACACTTTTTTTAGCCAATTGATAAACCTCAAGCAAAAGGGTTCAATGATGGAGCACATTCAAGACATCCAAAAATTGAATAAAAGGATAAAATACATTCTAGAGGAGCATATGATCGATGTGTTCATAGGGACTTTAAAGGATAACATCTAACATGAGGTTTTCCTTTGGGAACCTGACTCATTGGAGAAGGCATTCAAGTTGGCAAGAAAAATGAGAAGAAAAATTATGGAAACAAGGAAGCCTACCACTCATAACTATAAGGATGGAAGTGTTGTTTCCCCTGGCTTCATTATATTTTTGATAGTTAATACACTAAAGGTCATAAGTGTGCTAAGAAGAAATAATTTTACATGGATTGTGAAGAGGAGGAAGAAAAGGAACAAGAAACGTCAAAATAAGAGGAGGAATAAAAGGAACAAGAAACATCAAAAGAACAGGATATACACAAGGAACAAACCCTAGAGAAAGAAGAAATGGATTGGACCATATCTTGTAATGCACTGGCCAGAATTACCACTCCTCAAACTATCAAGGTAGAAGGACATATCAAGAAGAAAAAGGTAATAAAGTTGATTGATTTGGGTAGTACCCATAATTTTATTCATTTTAAGATAGCCAAGGAACCATAAATTTCTCTAGAAAGATCCATATCAAGCTATCCATGGGAGAATATGTATTGAATAGCCCAACGCTTTCCATTCCAATGGGTGGTGTTGATGTTGTACTTGGAGTCCAATGGCTACAATCCTTGGGTACAATAGCTTTTAATTTTCAAGAACTTTTCATGAAATTTTCGTCAGAACGAAAGGAAGTTGAATTAAGAGGTATTGCAGGGAAACCAGTAAATATGATCATCTCTAATGGAATGACAAATTTTCTAAAGAAGGAACAACGAGGCGTAATTGCACGATTATGTTCACTAGAGGTTCCCACATTGAAATCATCTATTTCTCTAGATCTCCAAAAAGTTTTGGACAATTATTCCAAGGTATTTGAGACTCCCAAAGGTCTCCCACCTATTCGTGATCATGATCATGATATTCATTTGATTCTAGGAATTGTTCCTATAAACATCATGCCTTACAGATATCACTATGCCCTAAAGAGTGAAATTAAACGTATGGTTGCAGAAATGCTAGAGGTTGGTATAATTCAACCTGGTCAAAGTTCTTTCTCTACTCCAATAGTATTGGTGCACAATAAGGATGGAGTATGGTGCACGTGTCCAGATTATAGGGAGCTCAAGAAGCTTATTATTAACGATAAATTTCCCATTCTTGTCATTGATGAACTATTGGATGAATTGCATGGATCAATTTATTTCACCAAGTTGGATTTTTGTTCATGATATCATCAAATCAGAATGAAGACTGAAGACATTATGAAAACAACATTTAGAACTCTGGAGGATCATTATGAATTTTTGTTCATGCCTTTTGGACTTACCAATGCACCTTCTACATTTCAAGGTTTGATGAATTCTATTTTCAAACCCTTAGAAAATTTGTGTTAGTATTTTTTGATGATATACTAATCTATAGAAAGTCTTGGAAGGATCATGTTCAACATGTTGACAAGGTGCTAAAAATATTGGAGGAGAAACAATTATAGGAAAAAAGCTCCAAATGTTTCTTTGGGGTACAAGAGGTGGAATATTTGGGTCATATTGTATCTCATTAAGTTGTTAAGGTAGATGCTAGAAAAATTAAAGCCATTAAGGAATGGAAAATCCCCACATCCATAAATCATCTGTGAGGATTTCTTGGGTTGATAGGGTATTATCAAAGTTTTTTAAGAATTATGGGAGAATAGCAGCACCTTTAACAACATTATTGAAGAAATATGCATTTTTATGGACTCTAGAAGCAAAGAAGGCCTTTGAACATCTTAAAGAGGAAATATGCCAAGCATCGGCCTTAGCTACACCGGACTTCACAAAAAACTTTATTGTGAAATGTGATGCCTCAGGAAATGAAATTGGTGTTGTTTTAATGCAAGAAGAAATACCCATTTCTTTCAAAAGTCGTCCAATCAAAGGAAAGCATTTACAAAAAGCTATTTATGAGAAGGAAATGTTGGCGATACTACATGCACTTAAGAAATGGTGACCCTACCTAATGAGAAGACACTTCAAGCTAGAAAAGGATCATGATAGTCTTAAATACTTTTTAGAACAAAGATTATCTTAAGAAGAGCATCAAAAATGGGTCACAAAGATGTTGGGTTATGACTTTGAACTCATCTACAAAAAGGGAAGAAAAATGTTGTGGCAGATGCACTCTCAAGAAAGGACGAGGAAGTGGAACAATTTCTTTGTACCATTTCTATTACCCAACCATATTGGATAAACGAGGAAAGGGATGAATGGAATAATGATGGAGAAGTGTGGGCACTCATTCAAAAGTTACAACAAGATCCCAGTACATCTGATACATTTAGCTGGAAAAATGATTCATTATGGTACAAAGGTTTCTTATACATATGTCAGAATTCCCAACTCAAATAGAGGATTCTTATGGAATTTCATGCCTCTCCCTTAGGAGGGCACTCGGGATTTTTAAAAACTTACCACAGGGTTAAGAAGGAATTTTTTTTGGATGGCCTTAAATATGACATTCAAAAGTTTGTGGCAAAATGTTTGGTTTGCCAAAAAAATAAAGTTGAAACAATTAAGACCCTTGGCCTATTACAACCTTTATTCATTCCAAGCCAATGTTGGGAGGAGGTTTCAATGGATTGTATCATAGGTTTACCAAAGTCCAAAGGAAAGAGTGTCATCATGGTGGTAGTTGATAGAATTACCGAGTATGCACACTTTTGTGCATTATCTCATCCATTTAAATCTCGTACAGTTTCTATTTCATTTATGAAAACAATTCAAAAGCTACATGGAAACCCAAAGATTATTGTAGCGATAGAGATCCCATTTTCACTCAAAAAATTGGAAAAAATTATTTTCTTGTCTTGGTACTCAGTTAGCTCATAGCTCATCTTATCATGATCAATCTGTTTGGAAAATTGAGATAGTAAACAATATTTTGGAAGGATATCTTCGTTGCTTTGTATCTGATAAACAAACACAATGGGTCAAATGGTTTCCTCTCGCTAAATGGTGGTATAACACTTCCTTCTATACTGTAGTAAGAATGACACCATTTATGGAACTTTATGGATATCACCCACCATCCATCACATCATATTTAAGAGAAAATTCTAAGGTTCAAGCAGTGGAAGATCACATCGAGCATCAACAACAAGTTCTCCAACTCTTAAAGGATAGCCTAACCTTGGCACACAATAGAATGAAACGACAGGAAGATAAACATCACAATGAAAGAAGTTTTGATGTAGATGATTGGGTATATCTATGGCTACAACTATATAAACAAATGTCCCTCAAGCAATCTAAGAAGGATAATAAATTATCACCAAAGTATTATGGTTCGTACAAGGTGTTGCAAAAGATTGGTACTATGGCATACAAATTGGAGCTTCTTGTAGCTTCCCGAGTGCACCCAATTTTCCATGTTTCATGCTTAAAGAAGGTTATTGGTGACAAGCTCCTAGTTCAAAAAATATTGCCAGAACATGACGAGGAAAAAAAAATCATATTGGAACCTGAAGTAGTCATAGAAACAAGAACTCGACAGCTACGAAATCAATCAATTTTAGAGTATCCCATCAAGTGGAAGAACTTACTTGCTGAAGATTCCATATGGGAGGATGAGAATTTTATACAAAAGCATCCAAAACTACTCAAGCATTAAGGACAACAATTTTTTGAGGCAGAGGGGCATGTTAGGTCCCTATAATACTAGTGATTCCCCCATTACTATTGTCACTGTAGCCCTTATTGTTATTGTTGCGCCCATATTGTCCCCATATTGTTATTATTGTGCCCCATACAATCCCGCTATTTTTATAGTCTTGATTATATTGTGACCCATTAGACTCCTATATATAGAAAGGAGGTTTTGTCATTTGTATCATCCAAGAATTTTTCATTTGTGTAATGTAAAGGAGGTTGCCCCGTCCAAGAGGATGATTCTGAAGTCATCGATCTATTTTTTCTATCTTTTTGTGAGTTGGTTTCTTAACAAAGCATTTGTTAATTAGATCTCATAATTCTATTTCTATACTCAAGGTTGTAATTTGTTTTCTTGAAATTAAATAGACATGTCATCTCCAAGTCATTGCAAACTAATGAATGGTGTTGATCAATGATTGTATTGCATAAATAATCCCTTTGTTACAGGTTTATGAGTGGAATACTCAAAGGTGCTTCTTAATTGGATAAATAAGAGATCGATAACTCTATTTCATTTAAATATGAATTAAAATTGATTATCTACCTTATTGATTCACTATAATTTCTTGTAGCATTGTGTTTTAGCAATCAAGTATTTGAAAACAATGCAACACGACAATTAAATCATTGTTTGGAGTTGTAGCTTAGTTTTGAGATGCATTATAATTGTAATTAGTTATTGATAGAATTGTTGCTTAATGCCTTATGTTTGAATGATTTCTTGAGTTTGAATAAAGTAATCTAAGGATATGCTAGTTTCTTATTTTGTAGTTTCTTAGATTTGAAGCATGTCAATTTAATCTTCATTATTTAAATTCTTATTGCAGGGTGATGTTAGAGGTTAAAGTTTGAATGCTTATTGATTTGTGTGATCCCAAGAATTAGATTAGTTGAAGTCTTGTTTGTTCATTACCTTAGTTTAAGATCATTTGAATGAGAGTGAATTTTATTGGAATTAATATTTAGCATAAGTTTGGTATCATTTTAAATTAATCTTGATTGATTTAAGATTCTTGTAATTAGATTAAATAAATCTTTCTGTTTAGATAGAGATTTCAATTTAGATTAAAATCATTTTAATAGTAATTTGTATTGCTTGGTTTATTATTAATTAGAGTTATTTTTGTTTGCACAATTATTCGAATTTATTATTCGTATTGTTTGAGCATGTTTTCCTCAATTGATTAGTTTCAAACTATAAATAGCAATTCTATACTTAAACAGTAAATTGATTTCATATTCTAGTTATGTTAGATGTTCTGATCCTGCGTTACCTGTGCTTGTGCATCTAAGTCTTATGACCATGGATTGATAACTTAATGTTGGAATTATAACACATATAATTTCCCCAACATTTTTGGCGTCATTGTTGGGGAGGTTCTAAAAATATAGAGCATAGTTCTTTCACAAGTGTTTTGTGTGGTCTTAGTTACAGAGCAATTAGAGGGCGGAGAGTGTATGATAAGACGTGAGTGAAGAGCCACACATCCACTATGGTGGGGTTTCCCCAAAGTTTGGTTGTTCGATTAAGCAATTTTGGTGAATTTTCTTACAATTAGTAGTTTTTATTCATTTAGATTAAAATTTCAAGATCTTTTAAAGATAAAACATTTTTGGGGTGTTGTAAGAACCCCTAGATACTAAGCCATGTTGCAAGACATGGATCATCAACCAGCAGGGGAAATTCAAAGAAGGATTGAGAGATTGAAGAATGTCTCTCGAAGCACTTTCTCAAATCCTAGTAGTAGCTGGGGTATCTGCTTCTCTGGAAGAGTTCACCCTGACCACATTCAGGAAATTGTCTATCTCTCCATAGTCGGAAAAAGATTTGGAAGTCTCCCTTGATTCATCTTGCCTATCTACGAAGGAGATCAAGAAATCATGTACCAAATCTGATGGAGAGCATCCATCTGAACCTGATATCGAAGAAATTTCACCATGCCCAACAACAAACCTTGTATGCATTCCTAAGACCAATTATCCAAGTTTTCCTCGCATGATCGAGGAGTACTTTTAGAGTGGTCCAAATGATGAAATGGGCCAATACCACTAGGATTACATCAAACATTTGTTCCATAGCACAATCCAGTCAAAGTACCACTCTCACCTTCAAATACTCTTTGTATCACGTCTTTCAAAACTGTTAATTTTTCATGCTCATGTAACTTCTAAAGTTTATATGTTAAATATAGGCATGAATATATCTTTGTACCTCATTCTCACATGGCTTCATTGGAAGTACCCTTTCACTTAAAGGAGGACTTCTTTTCTATAGTAGAGTAGGAAATTTTACATTTTAATGAATAAATGAAAAGAGAAAAGAGAAAAATAAGTCCTTTTGTGAAAACCAACTTGTTTGGTGCAAGTGGACAAGGACTTTGCTTGAAAACCAGGTAACTGGAGGGAAAATTTCCCAATAAAGTTTGTAAATTTGTATGAGCTCTTCAAATAATGTATCTTTCAAGTCATTATGTTTGTACTCATGTTGGTTGATGTGGGTTCCCTTAAGGCCCACCTGCCAACAAGCTTTGTCCCATCGACATCAACAAATTATCTAGGACTAAGGTTAGGGTTAGATAAGGTGCCTGGGAGCTTTCATGCCTTAATGGCAGGTATCCTTGTCATATACTAAGGAAATACATCAATGTTTCTTGGTGGATGAATTTTGTAGTCCATTCGACTTTGACACATTGATTCATGGCTAGTAGAATGTACCTAGTGTGTTGATTCCCATTGACATCAAATGTGCTATATCTCGCATTGGTTAACGACATCCTCAATGGTCAGTAATCCAATGATTCTTGCTTATGTTCGACATCTACACCATTTATTCACATATGCAAGATTGCACAGGGGTTTGTAGCAGTTGAAGACTATATGGTTTTGAGATCTCAACATGGGTTTGCAATAGTTTGGATTTTTGTATCAGCATTCCTATTGTCATTTGCAGCAGAAGCCACCTTTCCTCAGTTGTTTGGGGACATAAAAATTCTCAGGAATGGGGGAGAAGGGGACCTTCAGTTCATCCTTCAGCACTTCATTTCATCCTTCATCCTTCTTCAATAGATCAGATCAACCGTCACATCAGCTCCAGCTATTCCATCCTCCACTTCATCTCGTAGCATTGGGCACATCAATGACAAAGGTAAAACTTGAGGTAAATTTGGCTTATGATTCTCTAATTCATTTGAAGGTTAAATAAGATTAATGATTCACCACTTCTCATTCCATGCATTTCATCTTTCATAAACCATTATCCTTTTATTTCCTTCCATTCATTATGCATGTACTTTGATTACAAGACCATGTTAAAAGAAAAAACCTTATGGTGCATTAATAAAGACAGTCTCTATATGTCTTCTCCAAGCATTATATTCACAGGATGAAGTCATTACTGCCATGAAATTATAAAGGAAACAACTTATAGACATTGGCCTTACGATGACAGAATATGCAAGCACCCATTCACCATCTCTATCACCACCTCATTTTCATCCACCATCTCTCCCTCATCCATCACATTCTTGTCCTCAATTTGTATTTCTCTTAAATTAGTATGATATTTTAATATGAACAGTGTTGCCCCACAAGAACTAGCACCTCCAAGTATTCAAGCAGTGTTGCTCCACGAGAACCAACACCTCCAAATATTCAAGCAATTTTTCTCCACAAGAACCAACATCTACGAAACAACGTTAGAATTTGTCAATGAGCAAGAGATTTGTTTGCACAAGGACATGCAAACCATCAGGCATGGGGGGATGTTGAGCCTCGAATAAGTCTATTTTTCCATCGCATAGCACCACTATTTCATAACATAAATTTTGACATTTTTAACTCATTTCATACCGTAATTCCACAACTTGCCGCTAATACATATCCTATGCCTTGGGGTTGATTATCATTAGTTTTCTTAGATTTTCTATGATTAGAGATGATTTAGTCATGATTTACTAACGAAATTTTTTGCTAAGTTAATTTTCTGTAAGGTTCCATTGCAAAAATTCTTCACAAGCCAATTAAACTAGTTGCTATAGGTTGAGTACAGAATAAATTCCTGTAGATGAAAATATCTAATTCGGAGCTTCGACATCTCGGCACGCTTCCGGGTAAAACTGAGGAATTTTATTGTCCAAAATGATGTTATAACATCTTCTCATGAGTTGGATTTCACCCAGGTTACACATGTGGGTCTTTAGAAGAAAATCAACAAATTTACTCAAAATCTATAGAATTTTCAAAATGCCAAGTTGGACCTCAATTTTCGTGAAACTAGAGGCGAATCTTGAAAATATGAGAAAATGGATTTTTTAACAATATAAAAAATCATCTATAACCAAAACCATTTCTTAATATTCACTTTGGTTCAAAATTTATATGTGGGTCTTTGAGGCAGTTTTATAAAAAAAACATTGTTTTTCCATTATTCTAGAATCTTGCCCCAATCTGAAAAAAGATCCAAACATCCAACTTAGGGCATGATTTCTGAGGAAATGGATTTGAATGAGAAAAATAAAAGATAGGTTTTTGTTTCAAAGATGACAAATTAGGTTCCCTCAAAACAGTTTTCCAAAATCCACTATGGTTAGGAACATATGCAAATATCTTTGAGGCCAATTTGTTAAAAATATGCAATTTTCCATAATTAAGGAAAATGACTGTTAGAGTCAAAATTCGCCTTGTAAATTTTATAAATGGCTTAGCCATGGCCTGTGAAGGGGAATAGGGATAGAACAGAAGAAAGGAATATTGTAATACGTTTTTGGCTTTGCCTCAGAAGGGCTAGCAATGGTGTATGCATATGAATTTCTATTTTGAACTTTAATACAATTCTGATTTTGCACTCAATTTGTTGTAAGTATTAATTTGTTTTGACTTTTGAAGAGATTATTGCATTAATTTAGACTTGCTCTAGGAGCGGTAAGGGCCCATCACTGCTTGGAAGCAGCTTTTGCAAAACGTCATAAGATAGATCTAGACGTAGGGATTTTATTTTCAAAGCATTTGTCAATTAGATCTCATAATTCCAATTTTGCACTCAAGGTTGTAATTTATTTTCTTGAAGTTAAATATACATATCATCTCCAAGTCATTTCAAACTTATGAATGTTGTTGATGAATGATTGTATTGCATAAATAATCCCTTTATTGCAGGTTTACGATTGGAATACTCAAAGGTGCTTCTTAATTGGATAAACAAGAGATCCATAACTCTATTTCTTTTAAATATGAATTAATATAGATTCAATACCTTACTGATTCACCATAATTTCTTGTAACATTGTGTTTTGGCAATCAAGTATTTGAAAGCAATGCAACGAGACCATTAAATCATTGTTTGGAGTTGTAGTTTAGTTTTGAGATGCATTATAATTGTAATTAGTTATTGATAGAATTGTTGGTTAATTCGCTTATTTTTGAATGATTTCTTGAGTTTGATTAAAGTAATCTAAGGATGATAGTTTCTTATTTTGTAGTTTCTTAGATTTGAAGCATATCAATTTAATCTTCATTATTTAAATTCTTATTGCAGAGTGATGTTAGAGGTTAAAGTATGAATGCTTATTGATTTGTGTGATCCCAGGAATTACATTAGTTGAAGTCTTGTTTGTCCATTCCCTTAGTTTAAAATCATTTGAATGAGAGTGAATTTGATTTGAATTAATATTTAGTATAAGTTTGGTATAATTTTAAATTAATCTTGATTTATTTAAGATTCTTGTACTTAGATTAAATAGCTATTATTATTTAGATTGAGATTTCCATTTAGATTAAAATCATTTGAATAGTAATTTGTATTGCTTGGTTTATGATTAATTAGAGTTAGTTTCGTTTGCACTGTGATTAGAATTTCTTATTCATATTATTTGACCATGTCTTCCTCAATTGATTAGTTTCAAACTAGAAATAAAAATTATGTACTTAAATAGTAAATTGATTTCATATTCTAGTTAGGTTAGATGTTCTAATCCTACATTTCTTGCGCTTGTGCCTCTAAGTCTTACGACCCCGGATTGATAATTTAATGTTGGAATTATAACACATATAATTTCCCCAACAATTGATATATGCTTTATGATGGTTTGGTATATGATATATGATGTTTTGATATATCCTTAGATATGGTGTTTAGTATATGTTTTGATATATGTTTTGGTATATGCTTTGGCATATGTTTTGGTATATATATTTTTGGTAATGTTGCAATATGTACACATGTATATGATGTAAATACCACCATGAGCTATGTTTTAAAGCTCCACTATGCGGTATGCGTGTTATGTCATTATGGTTATGTTGTCATGTGGAGTGGAACTCAGTAGGATGATCATTGTAAATAGCATAATGAGTTCTGTTATAAAGCTCCACTATGCAATATGTTATCATGTTGTCATCATGTTTTGTTTGTAGTAGATCATCCATTGTAAATACTACATCGAGCTGTGTTATAAAGCTCCATGAGAAGTATGTCTTCTTTATCAAGCTGCTGAGGCATATGTGTGATTGAATGTAGAGAATGGTGTTCCCCAAGGGGGAGGGTTTTGTAACATCCCTGGTGAAAATTCCATGTAATAAAAGTAAATAAAGGAAAAATAATAACCATGGATGTTGGGACACTTATTCCAAGAAGAATGTTGGGCAAAATCTTAATGATGGGAATCAATATTTATTGTTTGTGGCTAAGGAAATTGGAAAAGGCAATGGCTAAAGCTTTGAAAAGGCAAAGTGACATTTTTGGCACAATTATTTATGAAAATAATGGAAATTAGGAGAAAAGGGAGGTGAAAGGTCACAGGTTGCATGTGAGGAGGAAATTGAAGGAAAATAATTGAAAATGAAGAAAATAGAGGCCTCATTCATAAAAAGGCTTCTGAGGATCAATTGGTAACCTTTTGTTAGTTCAATTTTGGAGCTCTCTCATTAATCTCTATCTCTCTCATACTCTTGGAGACTTAGAGTTTTCTTGGAGAACTCTTGGAGGGTGTTTCATACTTGGATTCTTGGAGCAAGAAGGAAAAGGAAGAGAAGGAAAGCGCAAGAAGGTATCAAGATCAGTCGCTACATCAGATTTGCTTGTAGGTATTGAGTTGCATGTATGTTTCCTTCACTAGTTTTGGCATGCATGGCATATGCATGTGGATTTTTGGTTGTGATATTTCATTGGCATGGAGGATGGTTGGGATTGACAGTGGATTGCCTAGCCTTACCATTTCCTGGATAGCCATGGTGATTGTGGGTTTATTTTCATTGTTGTGTTTTTGGTTGTTTCTCATGTTTCCTTAGCTTTGGTTGTGTTATTAGTCCTAGAGCCTTGGTTGGACAAATGCTCTGGAGTCTTTGTTGGAAAAACACTCCAGATCCCTAGAAGGCTTGGATAGAGACCAATTTGATGATGGTTATGGGATGTTTGACCATGTGGTGGAATCATTATTTGATGGGTTGAGGTGGATGGCCTCTCGAAGCCCTGGATGGTTTTTTATTGATGTGTTCTATGAGATCCCACATTCATGCTTTGAATATGGAACATGGGTGAATGGCTGAAGAGAGATTTATATTTTTCATCATTAATGAAAGGGTATTTATCCTTGTATTTCTATAATCATTTTGATGGAATGTGGTCTATATGGTTGTACTTTCATGAGTATTTATGTCCCTATTATGCTACTTATGTATGTGTTTTATGACAAAAGCCATTTATGGCTTTCCTCATGCCATTTATGTGTAATTAAGTGATCAATGTATCTATGACCTAATGGATGGAATGGCATTTGATGTGTTGAGGAATCAATGGTTCTTAGTGATTCTCATCTAAGTATGAGACCCCTATGTTTAGAATTGTTAATTACAACTGTAGATTACACAGTTGCAATATGTTTGATGAAATGACTCTCATGGATAGTAGGGGTTCAGGAAAGGTCTTGAATAAGTATTTTCTTTACTACTGTCATTTCCATGTTATTTAACTGATCTAAAGAGATAGTTCAATGATGGGTAGTGACCTAGGCTCTGGCCCTTAAAAAGTGGCTCAAATCCCAGAGTTTCTAGCATAACACTAACAGTTTTGGTCTCTAGTCACTCGCAGGCAAAGCCTATGAGAGTGACTTTGGGTTGTTGGTTGCACTCATTCCTATAGCATGGGAGAAACTGAGGCTTAAATTGTTGAAAAGCCCAGTGGGACCCTAAGGCAAGTAATCTAAAGTATGTGATTGGTTCCTGAGGATCTATAGCTGATAATTAATGTCTATATGGTGTGTTTATGTTGGTTTCACTTCCTTAACGTGACTTAGCAGGTTGAATCATATCAGAGTGGCCTCTCGTCGCATGTTTACCTGACTAGACAGTTTCTTCGGTAGATGTGAGAGGAAGGTGTTACAATGATATTTTGATCCAAAGCTTCTCTCCTACACTAATAATCTCCAATAATTTTTTAAAAAAATTGAACTCTATAATACAAGGTGAGAATGTGGGTTTTTGAACCTCACCAACTTGCCACTTCAACACACTTTTGAGAAAATAACTTTCTTTAGTTTCTCCAATTTTCTTATACGTTCTAGTACAACCCACATAGGGATCGACGCTAATGTTTAATTAAAAAAAGTGCCATTTACTGTCCATGGATTTCCTCTAACACAAGAATTGTTTAAATATTCTCTCCATATAATTGATCACTCTCTTTTGTGCCAGAACAACATAATTTTGATAAAAAAACATGGTCTAGATGTCATATTTAATAAATATCATTCTAACTACTAGGGTTAGTGATTTGTTTTTCCACATTACTAATTTATTCCTTATTTTATCAATAAAATTTCTCTCAATACTTTGCAGTACATCTTCAATCTACTAGAGGAAAGCCTAGATAAATCGTATGTTGAATATCTTCTTTTAAGTTCCAACATTATCAGTTTTGTCTTGTTAGACCTAGAAAAAAATTTGTTTGTCTATGTTAATGGTAGACGTTCTAGCATGTTGGTCTCTTAAATATTTTGATGGCATTTTTTATTGCTTTGACTTCTTTTAGACTGCCATATCCTAGAATTAGGATGTCAGCTTCAAATTGTAAATGGGAAATAGGGTTGGAAGTAGATGATATTCTTAATCCTTCCAAATGTTGTGATGATGGGGTAGGAGAGATGATTTTTTTAAGGGTGTTAATTTAATAACGCCAACGACTAGCAATTTATTATCTAGAAAATCACTTGTCTTAGTTAAAATGACCATGCAATGGAGTTAACCTTAACTAACTAGCCATGCATAAGTGAAAATCTCATGCATGCATATAAACTGCATCATATTAACCTCACATACTTGAAGCAGACATTTCTTATTGATGAATCTAGCGTTGGTGCGCATGAGCGAATTGATGAGCTAGTGATGCATGTATAATTGGACTCTGATAGAGTAATTGGAGTGTAACGTCTGATGCAAAACTCAAGGAAAAGTGTGCACTTATGTGGTTTTTGGAGTGATTTATTCCACCTATTTATCTTTATTACGAAACCTTTTCACTTGGTGGACCATTATTTCATTGCTCGAGGAAATATTTTCCCTGGTTAGATAATTTAGCCATTGTTTGAGTTGTTTTCTCTCTCTTGCCTGGTCAGAATGATCTATCAAAATTAAAACCAATAATGACCAGGGCTCATGAGAGTTTTTTCAAATTTGATGGATCTATTTTGTGTTGATGCTTCATGTATATTTTCCTTTTGAGTGGTAGTTATAGTTGTGGTGATTTTCACTCTCAGTTCGAATAATTTAGCGAAAAAAATGGACGCCAAGAAAGAGAGGGAGAGCCATGTTTTCATGGAAAAGTTAGATGAGTAGAACAAACATTATGATGGTTTTAAACTATTATTAACATCATTAATTAGATTCGGGTTTAAATTTTCTAATGCTACATTATCATATTATCATAAGGCCTCAGTTATTGAGTATGGAAATTCGTAGATAGTCCTGTCGAAATGTGGAAACCTACTTTTAATAGTCACCCATTAGCATCTTGGGTGAGACTTCACCCACCCCATGGGTGATGACGAAATGGTCGATGTTGAGTAGGTTTTTTTTTGGCCATTGCGTAGCAAATATCGGGTTCGTTAGAATCCCATGCACCAACAAAGAGGGAATGAAATTGTACTAGAAAAAGACTAGCTAGTTAAAAACACCAATTTGAATTACTCATAAACTCTTGCATGTATTATTTCATTCCATGAATAGAATTAAATAACATTGTTGAGAGGGAACCAATCAAAAATAGGTTGGGGTTCCATAGTGCATGCACGCTAGAAAATAGAAAAGTACTTTCCTTGATTAGCTAGTAGCCTTAAAATAAGGTGAGAAACTCTAAAATAAAGTGAGATTCTAAAATAGTGTTAAATAAATATAAATGAATTCAAAAATAAGTTATAATTGAATTCTAAAGTTACTCATGAAACTTCTGAATCATAAATATCAAAACCTCTAAAAACAAGGCCAAAAGTCGAAGGATAAGGTTGATAAGTGAATGGGTCAAAGCAAAATAGCTCAAGTGGTAGCTAGTGGGCGTAATTCCCCCCTCCACCCAGTTTCTTTTCTCTAGAGACATATTAGCCTGGGTGGAAAAAATTTTAACATGTTGACAATCATGATGAGTAATTCCTATAATCCCAAAGGGAAATAAAAATTGAATATCTTGATATTGAGGTGAATAGTGGTAGTTGTTGTGATTTAACTATGGGTCTTGCCCATAATAATCATCTAAAACTACCATTTCACTAATTATTATTGAGAAAAAAAGGTTGCTAGGTGAATGGATAAGGTTGTAGATAAGGTAGTCTCCCTAAATAAGAGAGAGAATGCACATTAGTAATTATGGATCATGGGGATAAGGTAATGCCAAATAATAGAGATGAACCATGTCACTACCTAGCTAGTTCCCAATCACTACTACACATTATCCTAGGTGGCATCCACTGTTAAAAATAGACTTACTAAAAATAGTACAAAGCTAAAAATAGAAGATGACAGTGAATGGTAGGGAATGTCTAGCATATGAAAAAATGTGTTCATAAGTGTACCTAATGTTGTAGCAATATTTTGGGCTACAATTTTTTGGATTTGTGCAGAGGAGCACCACACAAAAGGGAATCATGCAGGAAGGTCATCCAAGGGTCAATGTACATAAATACAATGAATAAGGAAAGTCATTATGCTTAGTTTGTGAATAGTTTGTGAGCAACAAAAACTTACTAGAATAAAATTAGTGTGTAAAATTATTAATTAAATAATATACAAGTTAAATCATTCAATTTGGCCTTGCAAATGAAAGTGTTGCAACAATCACAGTGCACGGTCTCCCCCCAAAAGTGCCAAAAATTTGTGAATAACAAAAACTTACAGGAAGAAACTTAGTGTGTAAAATTACTAATTGAATAATATATAATTTGAATTAGTCATATTATCCAAGAAATGAAGTCTGGGCATGCATTTTAGTGAAGTAAGGCAATTTTGGCCTAGTTCACAAAAAATGCATACCCAACAATCATTTCAAGACCAAATTGAATGATTCAAATTGGAGAGTATTTTTTCACTCATAAGTAACAATAATACAATTAATTTTTTCTAATTTAGTGATTTGAAGGTCAAAGTTAATGTAAATTAATGTGTTGTAGCAATCATAGTTCATAGTGTCCCCACAAAAGTGTCAATAGTTTGTGAACAACATAAACTTACTGGAAGAAAATTAGTGTGTAAAATTATCAATTAAATAATATACAATTTGAATCAATCAGATTGGCCAAGAAATAAAGCCTAGGCATGCATTTTAGTGAAGTAAGGAAATTTTGGTCTGCTTCACAAAAATGCACACCCAAACCTCATTTGAAGGCCAAACTGAATGATTGAACTTGGGGAGTATGTTTTTACTCATAAGTAACATTAATAAAATTATAGTTTTCTAAGCCCATGGGGCTTTGGATTGATGGTGAATGGGTGCGCTGTTAAGGCACTCCTTGCGATAGGTCACCGGTTCAAATCCCCGTGGGTACTTAGGTTAGTCTTAACGTAGAAAAAAAAATTATAGTTTTCTAATTTAGTGATCTGAAGGTTGAAGTGAATGAAAATGAAAGTTTTGCATTAATTGCAGTTCATGGTGTTCCCCAAAACTTTCAACAATTTATGAAAAATACAAACTTACTTGAAGCAAATTAGCATGTAAAATTACTAATTAAATAGTATAAAATTTGAATTAATCATATTTTCCAAGAAATTAAGCCTTGGCGTGTAGAAGCAAGGAAATTTGGGCCTACTTTACAAAAGTGAATGCCCAACTTTCATTTCAAGACTAAATTGAATGATTCAACTTGGAGAATATTTTTTTACTCATAGGTAACATTAATACAATTATTTTTTTCTAATTTAGTGATCTGAAGGTTGAAGTTAATGTAAATTAAAGTGTTGCAACAATCACAGCCCACATTCCCCCCCCAAAAGTGTCAATGGTTTGTGAACAACAAAAACTTACTCGAAACAAATTAATGTGTAAAATTACTAATTAAATAGCATACAATTTGAATCATTTAGATTGGCCAAGATATGAAGTATGGGTGTTGATTTTAGTGAAGCATGGTAATTTTGGTCTGCTTCACAAAAAAGCACACCCAACCTTCATTTCAAGGTGATTTCAAGGCCGAATTGAATGATTCAACCTGCAGATTATTCTTTTACTCATAAGTAACATTATTACATTTAATTTTTTCTAGTTTAGTGATATGAAGGTTGAAGTTAATGTAAATGAAAGTGCTGCAACAATCATAGTTCAAGGTGTCCCCCAAAAGTGTCAACATTTTGTGAACAGTAAAAACTCACTGGAAGCAAATTAGTGTGTAAAGTTACCACTTAAATACTATACAATTTGAATAAATCAGATTGGCTAAGAAATGAAGCATGGGCATACATTTTAGTGAAGGAAATTTTGGTTAGCTTCATAAAAATGCACGCCTAACCTTCATTTCAAGGCCAAATTGAATTATTCAACTTGGAGAGGTATTTTTTACTCATAAGTAACATTAATGCAATTAAATTTTTCTAATTTAGTGATCTAAAGGTAAAAGTTAATGTAAATGAAAATGCTACAGCAATTGTAGTTCATGGTGTTCCCCAAAAAGTGTCAACGGTTTGTGAAGAATAAAAACTTATTGGAAGCAAATTAGTTTGTAAAAATAGTAACTAAATAGCATACAATTTTAATCAATCCGATTTGCCAAGAAATGAAGCCTGGGTGTTCATTTTATTGAAGCAAAGTAATTTTGGTCCGCTTCAAAAAATGCACTCCCAACATTCATTTCAAGGGAAAATTGAATGTATATCTGAATCTTAATCATAGTGAATTATAGATGCACAAATTTGACATTTATTAAAGTCATTTAAAGTTGATAGATCTATCACATTTGATTGACTCATTTGAACTTTATTGACTTATTTAAAGGCAATTATCACTCATGAAATAACTTCTAAGATACATTTTCCCTATTTTCCATAGCATCTATTTCAAGCATATTTGAATGAATAACAAACCTTACATTTTTGGAACAAAATTTACAATTTATAGCAATGATTATTTTTTATACTAGAATGTGTGGTTCCGTAATAATATTTTCAAATGATAATGTATTCTTGGATCACCAAATAGTTTCTAAGGTTGAATACATAACTGACACACTTTACTAATGGCATTTGCTACGGTTCGACTCAGATTTAAACTGAATAGTTGCTATTAATTTTCATGGAGATACTTTAAACATACAATACTAGTAAATGCTAAGAACATCCTAACAAAGGAGTGGGTAAAAAAATCTACAGTACTCAAGCATACAAACTATCTAAACATATTTTTAAATAGTAAATTCAAAATTCTACTGATTTTCATTACTGGTTATAATTGTTCACATTCACTAGAGCACTTGTTAAGGAAAGATACAATGCCTTATTGAAAACATTAGGTGATTATTCTTAGGCATGGATGGTTTTTCCAATCTGCTGACATTCACCTCTAGCATCAGGGTAGTATTTGTTTGTTTCTAATCCAGGTTTGAATTTTACATCTAAGAGTTATTTTTCCATCACTTGTTGTCTTCAAGGGTTAATAAACAGCATGATTTTCCAATAATTATTGTAATGTAAATCTTAAGCATTATTGAAAAATTGTCTTTAAATGATATGGACATTAGTGACTACAAATATTCAAAGTCATATTCATCTAAGATAAGTGGGGATCTCATTCAATTTCTCTTGGTGGTAATTCCTTAAATCTTATTAATGAACTAGAATTATTGGTTGTCCCAAATTGCAGTGAGATCCTCATCTCATAACATGCATGGCAGATTGTCACTAGTATCACTATGTAGTGCATAGGTATTGAGAACTCATAATCAACATAATATATTATCATTTAGTAGTGCCTTTACTATTGGAATTTGTGGAGAAGTATGTAGATTTACCATCATCTTTCATGTTTTTACCTCGATTTCTTATACCTATGTTCAATCACAATATGTATTGCATCTACGTTTTGGAAGTGATTAAGGGAATGTAAAAATGAAACAAAGATAGGGAAACACTTGTAAAATTCACTAGTGGCTTTTAAGATTCAACCTCAGGAACTTTGACAATAGCCCTTAGTTATCTTGTAAATTTCAAAACTTAAATTTAATGCCCAAGAATAGGTGCTTACTAGTAACATTACAATTTATATAAGTGAGTGATGGGACCTATTAAATGATAATGTATTTATGTGTTTATGAACCTTTGTTTCTTATGAAACTTTATAACATATTTATTGGGAACGAGATCCCCCAAGGACAGTTTTGGGGCTAAAAGCCCATGTTTTAGGTCAAATTTTGTAATAAAATTGTAAAGTCTTCGCATTTTGTGGTTGTGGAGTGCAAAGGTGTCATGAGTCATAAAGGGTTGTCCACCCTTATTTTTGTAAAGTAAATTTGGCTGTAAAAGATCTACCCATGGTCTACGGACCATGGGATTGTATAAAAAGAGCTAGGTAAGTAAGCTCTAATAAGCGATACGAATAAGCTAGTCATAGCTCTAAAGTAAGAAGTCTATGTTTTGGGTCGTAACGTAGGTAGAGGCTCTGTAGCTGAGTGCATAGAGGCCTAGGGTGGAAGTCCACAACTGAGTGCGTAGACCTCTGCAGCTGTGTGCACAGGGTGGATAGAGTTTGTAATCACTTGAAGATATCAATAAAGAGAAGTATTCTGCAAATTTTGTGTCTTTGTTCTTGTTAATGCATCTTGTGGTATTATGTATGAATTTTGTTTGTAATTCTTATATGATACATGAATGTATGTAATTATGTTTGTCAAGTGAACGCAAATAAGAATATCTGTTTACGTAGTGCTAACTATGATTTTTAATAAGATAAGTAAGACACTTAGAATAGTTTGTGAATCTGTATGGTACGCTACCCTAGTAGTGTGAAATTACCTGAGCCACAGGTTAGGGCTATGCAAAGGTCAATTTTACCTTTTCGCGAAGGTACTGAAGGGCATAATAGAGGGATAGTCTAGCAAGCCCTCGAACTAAGTGACTTGCGTGAAGGCAAGACTAGAAGGAATAAATCGACATCATGACCATTTTAGGGTGCGGAAACTTGGTTCCATCATCCCCCCATACTGCTTCGGGTGAGAATTCAGTCTGTTTTCTGCGAGTGGATCCTAAAAGGGCCAGTAGTGTAGAGATTTGTTTAGCTAACTAATGCTGAACTTGGGTCAGGCCCCTACAAGCCAACAAATGGTTTCGTTGCTGGGACCAGAATCTGCATAAGAGATGTGTGATGTCGTATCACTAGAACCCAACTAAGAAAGAGATTAGAGACTAGCTGGATAGGAAGATCCACGAACTCACGATGCAAGAGAACAAAAACCCACAACTGACAAAGGAACAGTGGCTAGATAGGTACCTATATACAGAGATACACAAGATATTTTTCTACTCCTTTCTAGTTGAGCTATACAAGTGGATTGAAAAGCTAGTAGATAGCCAAGGAAGGTGGAGACTTGATGGTCCTATTGTTTGAACCCCAAAGGTAGTACATAGATTGGAAGTGTTAGAGCCTAGATTGACCTCAGGTTGAAGGGAGGCAATTCTAGGGTAACCACAAACCAAGATTAACCTGGTAGCTAGCCCTACCAGGTCGAGAGAGGGCTCTCTTTTTGTCAATATTAGTCTAGATGACTGAAAATAGGGATTTTAGGCTAGGTATAGTAGCTCTAGGGTTTTTTGGTTGATTTTTGATGGTTTTGTTGGATCAAATGGAGCAGGCAGCTTTGGGTTCGAGAAATGAAGTTAAGATGCAAGGTGTTCTATGGGGCGAGGTAGGTAAGTGTTTTGGAACTTAGAATCAAGTGAGATGGCTGGTGTAAGACTGATGAGGAGCTGAGGATGGCATGCAGAGATCATGTATCCTCTTCAAATTGTAGAAAACATCAAAAACTAAATGGATTCCCAAGGCAGAGCACTATAACCAATGTATTCTTCCTATCTATCTTGATTTCATTTAGTTTAAAAGAATGAATTAGATTTTTGCACACATAACACATGAGAAAAAAGTAATGACAGAAGAAGAAACTATGCAAAAACACATTACTACAAGAATCCCACAAATATACCTGCAAATCCTGGTTTATTTCCTTGCCAAACTGCTATAAAGATGTACAATGTAGCTCAGAGCATCCAAGAGAGTCTAACCTTTGCTAATGACTGAAAAAATACATAATATAAAAATCAAACCACCGATTCTAGCCATTAGGGGTCGAATCCAAGAGATAAGGGGTTGTTACAACCATTTCCCAACAAGGAACAAGAATATAGGCAGTGGAACAACTTGCCTCTATAAGCATGGAAACTGATTCATTGACCCCCAAACCACCTAAAAATGATGAATCTACCCTCTAAGGTAATTTTAAAATTACATTTACATAGCATAGAATCATTTACAATCATAAATTCATCCATGATGAGAGAAAAAGTCAACTTGTAGAAAAACTAGGCGAAAACTCAATTTTTGGGTAAACTGGCTCTATGCGTAGGACCACTTTGTAGCTACTTTTGGAGGCCTTCACCTTAGCCAAATTCAGCCCAAGATAGCTCATTGGAAAGGTATTCGTTTCTAGTTTCTAGAACGCCTTGTATTTTTTCATTTGCATGTCATTTCACCCCTCGAAAGTGAAATCTCCCAAGGTTGCTTCTGTGTGTCCAAAAAGAGGCAGAGAGGTCATTTTTTAATGCTTTTTTTGACCTTTTGGTGACCAATTTTTCCTCCAAAATTGCTGGGATTTTCTAGGTTTTATGCTCTCATCATGCGAAATCTAGATATACAAGCCATTTCTTCAAAAAGTCCTGCAGTGAAAAGTGTAGCGCCAGTGGCGCTATGCACCTAGGGCTCTTTCTGTGTTGGAAAATTCCAAAATTTTAAAATGACAAGAACTTATCAAAACTTGCCCATATTTGGCACAAGGCACCACCATTGGTTCATTTTATGAACTAGTGAGGTTTTAGCCAATATTTTCAACTTGTCTTGTCCCTTTTTGCTCCTTAATGCCTTCCTCAACCTAGCCTTAAGCTTCCTGATTCTCATATTGCAAATATTGTTTCAAGTCATATAATGATATTACATGTGCCGGAGAATTATATTGTCCCTATTGGCCTTGTTGATCAGTCCTTAAAGATGCATTTTGACCCTCTCAAGCTAAGTTTCCTGGTCATTCTCGATCTCTTGCTCAATGGAATTCAAAGTGATAGGGTCCTCTTTGTCATTTTGCCTCTTCAGTTTCAACATTTCAAGTTCCACTAGGCTTTGCTTATCCTCCAACTGTTTGTTCTCTTTCTTGTTCATCATCTATATCATCCCTGTGCATCTTCTCTTTGACTTTGCTTTGCTACTTATGTCTCTCCATGGAATTGTCACTGAGTGTCTCTTCCTCATAGTCATATTCACTGTCTCTTTCCATTGTTTTCCCTTAGTTTTGAAAAATGTGATTATATATGAATGGTTTGTGGTTAATAGTATGGAATAGGATGAAGGAATGGAATGGGTAGTGTATGGGGAGGGGGTGTGGAAATGTATGTACAAATAGGTTTTAGTGATGTGAATAGGGTTTAGGGAGTGAGTAGGATAAAGTGTGTAGGGTTTTGGGAACTTTGTATGTGGGAATGGGTTTTGGGGAAAATATATGAGGGAATGGGGTTTAGGAAATTTATATCAGGGAATGGGATTTTTGGAACAACAAATGGATGAGATAGGAAAGCAATAAATGAATGAGCTTTTAAATTTATGAGACATTTTAGTGAAAACTAGGGTTTTGACTTCATAAGTAAAAGACCCACCAAAGATTGATGCAAAAACCATTTTGAACAAGAAATATCAATATACTTACCTGCAAAGAGGTAACATGGAAAATTTGAGGCAAAATTGGAGTGATTTTAAATGATTTGGGGCTTGGCTTCTAGGTGCGTAGTGCTAGTGCAAATTAACAAAGGAAAACCTTGCCAAGTGCGTAGTGCCTCCCAGGTGCGTAGACCCTTTTTGCAGGACACTTTTGAAGGCCTTCTCAGTGTCAAAATTGGGTGTGAGATAGCTTTTTGGAAATCTTGGCGAGTCTTCGTTCCAGAGCATCTTGAATTTTTCAATTTTGAGTTCATTTTCCTTGTCAAAAGTCCAATCTCCCAAGACTGGTCAAAATGTGTAGAATGAGGCTGCCTAAATGCAGAGTGTTGTTGCAGTCAACTTTTGAAGGTCTTCCTCAACTCCAAATTGAGCTCATGATAGATCATTGTAAATATATTTGTGTCTACATATCATTTGACTCATCCAGCAAGTCATTTGGTCATTCCTTCTGGGAGAAAAAATGATTTTACCAAGGTCACTCCAAAGGTGCATTAACCCTCCTGAGGCAAATGATGTTTTCGACATTTCACCCAAACCATGAAACCTACACAAAAATGGAAAGAGGTTTTTCTTATTGGGTCAATGATGGACAAACAAATTTCTCACTTTTGTCAAATTCATCTTTTCTTTCTCAGAAACATAGTTTGAAGAAAAATCATCCCTTATGTGTGGTGAATGGCTTGTTCCTTGGAATGACATCGCGACAAATGATGGAGACTTGATGTTTGATGATATGAGATGGTCTCATACCTTATGATATCCCTTATGCCTCCTCTGCTTAGATATCTATGATCCCATAGCCAACCCTAGCTCAGTGGGAGAGGAATTTAGGGTTTTAGTGCTTGTTTCTCGTTTGGTTTTGTGGTGGCATGTACTTGGAAATATCAGCAAGTGACTAGGAGTAGCATGAAACTATTAATTACATATGAGAAATAATAAAATTACATGAAATTTACAAATAATATACCAATGCTCTATTTTCATCAAAATTGGTTTTTAGGTGAAAATTTTATTAAGCTTACAAATTATGAGATTAAAACTTTTCTAATGATTATTGTCATCCTCATGTGTCTACTAACCATTATTAATCAATAGTTACTAAAAATTTGACCATGGTAAAACCATAATACCTAATGAGACTGTAATCCTAAGGCCTAAGACCTATTTGATGAAATGAACTGAAAATAAACCTGAACCATTGATTGAAAAGCATGAAAGGAGGTCAGCAGATATATATCACGAGGGAAAAAACTAAAATGAACCCTACCATCAGTTGATCCATGACCTAATGGAATGCAATTCGTTAGAATGGGACTCCTAGTATGAAATTCAAAAGAGTAAATTTTGATCATTGATGGCAGTGTGAGGACACTGACACTAACATTGGCTCCAATGGGGATGGTAGCTCCTTGGAGGTGCCAAGAACCATAGATCTCTGGGACAAGTAGAATAACGCCTCATCCATTGGGCAATATGATCAAGATACCTCAAATACTAAAACTAACACTATGAAAATCGACTCAAGACTCAAAGACCAATACAAGTACTTACTAAGCTTTTTAATGGCAACAGACCATCGATATTTGAGGGCTTCAAATCATGATGACAACCACCTGCCTATTGATGAAATATGTACAATCATGTGAAGTGGACCTTCCAATGTAACCAATCCAGTAGATGGCTACTTACTGAAATCATGCTCTCACTTTCTTTGGGCAGATAGAACGATGTACATGTAGGTAACTCACAATAACAACCGAAACCAAGGCTTATGCTAACAAACCAGACAACATTCATCTTCTCTAATGCTTGCAAAAGAATGTCGAAGGGATCTTGAAAATCCCGAAGCACTCGCTTATCTTGAAATCTAGCAACAAAAATACAAGTACTCCCTTCATTCTGATTTGAAAGAATACTTGGTTGTTGATTGATAGGAAGGCATAGAGAAGAATAATCTTTTGCTATCTGAGTGTTGGTTGTAAATTCCTCAAGCATGAGAAATTATGACTCGATTTTTGGCATATTGTCTCTCTCAGGCTCATATTCCTCAATTTCATAGTCTAATCCATTGTTAAACAGAAAACATTCTTCAAGATGATCAAACATGATAGCCCTATCATCCTCATGAAAGAAAACAATATTCGGTAATCTAATTTCAAGACTGTTATCATTTTCAAAAGTGGAAGAGGCTTCACTAACACCTTATTGACTATGTGAACACTATAAACTTGCATTAGCTTTGGTTGTAACATGACCTTTTAGGAGCTGATCTATATCATCTTTAGATAGAGGAGAGAGTAATTTTTGTTTTCTTTTGCTGAAACAGTAATTGTCTTCTTTTCCTCCTAAAGATTCACAAGGTTGTTGAATATCTTCATTAATTTCAAGCAAAGGAGTATACTAATTTTCCTCATACTGCTAATTCATTTTATATGATTCCTCTTGACTATCAATACGTAAAATTCCTTCATCTTCAAGCAAAGAAGAAGCTATTATATGTTTATTATGATCATGTGTAACAAAGTGACTGGCTTCAATGGTTTCTTCATCATCACAATCTGAATCTAGATCTAGAATATCCAACTTGACTTTATCACAATCTGAAATTGGATCTTGATTTTTCTGCATACTGTCTTCTGCTATGATAAGATCTAAAATAGGACTTTTTCCTCCATCATTTTCAATTGTACTAAGATCTTGAACCTTCTACAAATTTTCCTGAGCATCTTGACAAGTATCATCTAAGCTCTCTTTATGCTTCTGAAATGGATTTTCATACAAGATTTCCATGATCTCATCGTCCATGAAGTCATCATATTCATAAATTCTCTCAAGATTTTCAATAAAACTATAAACATGTTTGCAACAGTTCTGAACTAATATTAAGGATGGATGAGATTCTTTATACCTTTCAAAGAAAATGCTATGAAAATCTTTTAAATAGTAGATACAAGCAGGCAGCAAACCTTCATACCAAGATCAGGCTTCACCTTCCAAAGTGGCCATGAATATCTTCACCAAGCAGTCTTTAGGAAAATCGACCTTCAACTTGTGAATATGCATGTGAAGTCTAACCAAATGTAAAGTAGCATCATTCCTATCATCATATTTAAACATAGGCAAATTCCTTTGCCAATCTACCTTAGGAATTTTAATTGGGAAACCTGGAATGTGATCTCGGCTCATGGGAGAAAACCTTTGAGAAAACAAATCCATCTTTGATAACAATGAATTCACCAAGAAATTCTTCGGGCTACTGGTTTGTGAAGAGTAGAGTTACCATAAAAATTTTGAACCTTGGGATTTTTCGACATTGGAGTCGCTAGGTGAATGATTTCAGCCTTCCGGTGTCTGATCGTTGTCCACCATCAACAATTAGATCTAAACTCGATACATTTTGCTGAGGAACATAAAAATATGTTCCCCAGTATGGTCACCACTATGTTAGAGCCTATATTGACCTCAGGCTAAAGGGAGGCAATTCTAGGGCAACCACAAACCAAGGTTAACCTGGTAGCTAGCCTTACTAGGTCGAGAGAGGGCTCTCTCCTTGTAAATCTTAGTCGAGATTACTGAAAATAGGGATTTTAGGCTAGGTATAGTAGCTCTAGGGTTTTTTGGTTGATTTTGATGGTTTTGCTGGATCAAATGGAGTAGGCAGCTTTGGGTTCGGGAAATGAAGTCAGGATGCAGGGTGTTCTATGGGGCAAGGAAGGTAAGTGTTTTGGCACTTATAATCGAGTGATATGGTAGGTCTAAGACTGATGAGGAGCTAAGGAGGGAATGTAGAGATCATGTATCCTCTTCAAACTGTAGAAAACATCAAAAACTAAATGGATTCCCAAGGCAGAGCATTGTAACCATTGTATTCTACCTATCTATCCTGATTTCATTTAGTTTAGAAGAATGAATCAGATTTTGTCACACATAACACATGAGAAAAAACTAATGACAGAAGAAGAAACTATGCAAAAACACATTACCACAAGAATCCTACAAAAATAGTTGCAAATCTTGGTTCACTTCCTTGCCAAATTGTTGTAAAGATGTACAATGTAGCTCGGAGCATCCAAGAGAGTCCAACCTTTTCTAATGACTAAAAAAATAAATAATATA
The DNA here is from genome assembly GCA_000404065.3 of Pinus taeda. NCBI lineage: Eukaryota > Viridiplantae > Streptophyta > Pinopsida > Pinales > Pinaceae > Pinus > Pinus taeda. The sequence goes on from APFE031582377.1 coordinate 128,274, forward strand.
GACATCAAACCACCTATGCTAGCCATCAGGGGTCGAATCCAAGAGATAAGGGACTATTACAACCATTTCCCAACAAGGAATAGGAATATAGGCAGTGGAACAACTTGCCTATATAAGCATGGAAACTAATTCATTGACCCCCAAACCACCTCAACATGATGAATCTACCCTCTAAGGTCATTTTAAAATTACATTTTTATAGCATAACATCACATACAATCATAAATTCATCCATGATGAGAGAAAAAGTCAACTTGTAGAAAAACTAGGTAATAACTGGATTTTTGGGCAAACTGGCTCTATGCGTAGCGCCACTGGCCAGGGGCGTAGTGCCACTTTGCAGCTACTTTTGGATGCCTTCCCCTTAGCCAAATTGAGCCCAAGATATTTCATTGGAAATTTCATCTTGTCTAGTTTCTTGAACATCTTGAATTTTGTCATTTGGAGGTCATTTGCACCCTCAAACGTGAAACCTCCCAAGGTTGCTTCTGTGTGTCCAAAAAGTGGCAGAGAGGTCATTTTTTGATGGTTTTTTGACCTTTTGCTTTACCAATTTTTTCTCCAAAATAGTTGAGATTTTCTAGGTTTGATGCTCTCATAATGTTGAATCCAGATGTATAATCCATTTCTTCAAAAAGTCCTCTAGTGAAAAGCATTTTTTGATGGTTTTTTGACCTTTTGGTTTACCAATTTTTGCTCCAAAACAGTTGAGATTTTCTAGGTTTGATGCTCTCATAATGTTGAATCCAGATGTATAATCCATTTCTTCAAAAAGTCCTCTAGTGAAAAGCATTGCGCCAGTGGCACTATGCACCTAGGGCAATTTGTTGTGTTGGAAAATTTCAAAATTTCATAATGACAAAAACTTATCAAAACTTGCCCAGATTTGGCACAAGGTATCACCATTAGTTACTTTGATGGGCTAATGAGGTTTCAGCTAAGATTTCAACTTGTCTTGCCCCTTTTTTCTCCTTAAGGCCTTCCTCAACCTAGCCTTAAGCTTCCTGATTCTCATATTGCAAATTTTGTTTCGAGTCATATATTGATATGGCATGTGCTAGAGCATTCTATTGTCCCTATTGGCCTTGTTGATCAGTCCTTCAAGATGCATGTTGACACTCTCAAGCCAAGTTTCCCGGTAATTCTCGATCTCTTGCTCAACGAAAGTCAAAGTGACATGGTCCTCTTTATCATTTTTCCTCTTCAGTTCTAATATTTCAAGCTCCATTAGGCCTTGCTTATCCTCCAACTGTTTTTTCTCTTTCTTGTTCATCATATATATCATCCTTGTGCATCTAGTCTTTGCCTTTGCTTTGCTACTTATGTCTCTCCATGGAACTATCACTGAGTGTCTCTTCCTCATAGTCATTTTCACTGTCTCTTTCCGTTATTTTCCCTTGGTTTTGAAAATGTGATTATATATGAATGGTTTGTGGATAATAGTATGGAATAGGATGAAGGAATGGAATGGACAGAGTGTATGGGGAGGGGGTGTGGAAATGTATGTACGAAAAAGTTGTAGGGATGTGAATAAGGTTTAGGGAGTGAGTAGGATAAAGTGTGTAGGGTTTTGGGAAATTTGTTTGTGGGAATGGATTTGGGGAAAATATATGAGAAAATAGGGTTTAAGAAATTTATCTGAGGGAATGGGGTTTTGGGAACAGCAAATGGATGAGATAGGAAAGAAATAAAGGAGTGAGCTTTTAAATTTATGAGACAGTTTAGTGAAAAATAGGGTTTTGACTTCATGAGTGAAAGAGTCACCAAATATTGATGCAAAAACCCTTTTCAACAAGAAAGATCAATGTAATTACTTGAAAAGAGGTAACATGGAAAATTTGAGGAAAATTGGAGTGATTTGAAACGATTTGGGGCTTCGTTGCCAAGTGCGTAGCGCCAGTGAAAATTAACAAAGGAAAACCTTGCCAGGTGCGTAGCGCCTCCTAGGTGCGTAGTTCCTTTTTACAGGACACATTTAAAGGCCTTTCCGGTGTCCACATTGGGCATAGGATAGCATGTTGAAAATATTAGTGAGTCTACTTTATTGAACTTCTTGACTTTTTCAATTTGGAGTTCATTTGCGCTATCAAAAATCCAATCTCCCAAGACTGGTCAAAATGTGTAGAATGAGGCTGCCTAAATGCAGAGTGTTGTTAAAATAAACTTTTTAAGGTCTTCCTCAACTCCAAATTGAGCTCATTATAGCTAATTGGAAATATATTTGTGTCTAAATTTGAGGTGACTCATCAACCAAGTCATTTGGTCATTCCATCTAGGAGAAAAATTGATTTTACCAAGGTCACTCCAGAGGTGCATTAAACCTCCTGAGGCAAATGATGTTTTCGACATTTCTTCCAAACCATGAAACCTTTGCGAACACTGAAAGAGGTTTCTCTTACTGGGTCAATGACAGACAAAAACCTCTTTCACTTTTATCAAATTCATCTTTTCTTTCTCAAAAACATAGTTTGAAGAAAAACCATCCCTTATGTGTGGTGAATGGTTTGTTTCTTGGAATGATTTCATGACAAATGATGGAGGCCTGTTGTTTGATGATATGAGATGGCCTCATACCTTCTAATATCCCTTATGCCTCCTCTTTTCAGATATCTTTGATCCCATAGCCAACCCTAGCTCAGTGGTAGAGGAATTTAGGGTTTTAGTGCTTGTTTCTCCTTTGGTTTTGCAGTGGCATGTACCTGGAAATATCAGCAGGTGACCAGGAGCAGCATGAAACTATTAATTACATATGAGAAATAATAAAATTACATGAAATTTACAAATAATATACCAATGCTCTATTTTCACCTCAAAACTGGTTTTGAAGAGAAAAAATTATTAAGCTTACAAATTATGAGATTAAAACTTTTCTGATGATTATTGTCATCCTCATGTGTCTGCTAACCATTATTAATCAGTAGGTACCGAAAATTTGACCATGGTAAAACCCTAATACCTAATGAGGCAGAAACCCTAAGACCTAAGACCTATTTGATGAAATGAACTGAAAATAAACATGAACCATTGACTGAAAAGCATGAAAGGAGGTCAGTAGATATATGTCATGAGGGAAAAAATTGAAACGAACCCTACCATCAGTTGATCCATGACCTAATGGAATGCAACTCATCAGAATAGGAATCCTTGTATGAAATGGAAAAGAGTAAATTTTGAGCACTGATGGAAGTGTGAAGACATTGACACTAACAGGAAGCATCTGAGAATAAGACCGCCCATGCTATCGATCATTGGCTTGATTATGTCATAGGAGGATTTGTAACTGAATTCGCGGTCGACACCTCAGTCAGCTACAGTGAGGTGGAACAATGCTTTTTGAAAGGTCTGTGAAGTAAGAACTTGGAAACTTTGAATACCTTGATTTTTTATTTTATTGTGTGAAAAATGGGCTATGCAGCTAACTTGATGTTTGGGGCTACACAGAGCGGAAAAACTTACAAGAATGAAGGGAGAAAGGGTCTTGAATATAGTCCATTAATTTCACCTCCATGAGGTGACGAAGAGGAAGAAGTGCAGGCTTCTCCATGAAGTGCTATCTGGTTAATAAGACAAGGATTCTTGCGATTGCCACCTCCACGCACACCACCTCCAACTTCACCACCATCGCCTGCAACTTCACCCGTACCACTGCCACCTCCACCACAGTTCAGTATAGAAAATTTAGTAACGTTGCCTTTGTTCAAGGGCTTGGGAAATGAGGACCCAGACCAATTTTGGTTCATCTTGAAAACTGTATGGGAAGCTTAGGGCATTACAAATGATCACATGAAGAAGGAAACATTGGTTAGTGCGATGCGGGATTCCGTGCTAACTTGGTACATCAAGTAATCTAATGATAACCCAAATGCTGGAGTGGTTGACATCTAGACTGCGTTGAAAAAATATTTTAGTAGGCCTAAATATCAGGCACATTGATTGTGGGGTTCAAGGAAACCACAATGCAACCAGGTGAGACCCCTTGGGAACTAGATCAGAGGTTGAAGTGTAAAATCCGTGAAGCTAATATGAACTTAATAGACAGATAGCATTGTAAATGGTTTGTGGCTTTGTTACAAAAAAATATCATCACCTTGATTATTTGTAGTCGGTATGGGTCTATCATCACTTATACTGACCTCCTAAGTAAGTCTTAGACCTCAGCTCTTCAAAATAAGCTTTGGAAATGAGAGAAAGACATCAAAAAGCAATGTAACTCTGGTTCCGCACTTTTTCTCACTTTTGTCTGTGGGCCCGCAACCTTTGTTCAGATTACCTGCATACTTATATTCTTTGTATGTAAAGGGGAGGGTGTGTACCCCTGTGAAATCAAAAGGCGCAATTTTTATCTTAAAAAACTCAATTTGGGTTAATTCTAGATGATTCTAGAAGGAATTTTGACATGGATTGTTCGCTCCAAAGTGGTTCATGCATCCCAAAAGAGAAGGAGCTAATCCCTTGTTAGAAGGAGCTATCCCTTTGAAGGAGGATTCTATCCCTTTGAAGGAGGACCTAGTAACTTCTCTCCATTGCACTATAAATTGAGGCATTGGGTTAGTGGCTAGAGGGGTTAGAAGCTAAACATTTTTTAGGGTAAATGCTGGTGAAATCAAGACTTCCTAGTTGAGCTTAAGAGGAGAGATCACATACCTTTTGGCTTCACTGGGGAGTGAGTGAAGCTTGTCAAAGCAGAGGAGACTTCTTGTTGGACCCTGGGAGGAGCTTGTACAACGTCTAGGCAAAGGTTGTAAAGTTCTTCTTCATTTGAATTAATACAATCAGAATCATTTTTCTCAACAAGTATCTCATGTTATTTGTTTCATGGACTCCTTGACTTTCATGTTAAATATGTTTTATGATATTGGTTTTTTAGGTGCTATTTAATTTGTTTGCCTTGTTTGTGTTTGCAGGTTTGCGACAAAGGAACTCATTTGGATCAAAGGAGGGAAGGCATCCCCAAACTTGCATTGGACATAAGGTAGGCCTTAAACACACTTGTTTGCCATTATTTATAAAAGCACATTTAGAGAAAGATAGTGTCTAGTTGGTTTTCTTGTCATTAGGTCTTCTTTAGATTCTAGGAAGGTTGATCTTGTCCACAAGATCGACTCATTCCGCGTGACAAAATGGCGACTCCGCTGGGGACTTGATTGTTTTCCTTGTTTTTTCTTTGACCTGAGAAACTTGCCTTTTGTTTCTGTTTTTGGCTTGTTGTGTGTGGACTTGGGTGGATTTAGTGGATCTAGGTTTGTTTTTGCTTTTTCATTACTTTGAGAGAAGTCCACAGTCTGTGCTTGTATCACAGTGCGTACCTATATGCACTTTTACTTTGCACACAGAGCGTACACGCACCTGTGTAAACTCTGAACCTGCATACCCTGCTAAAATCTTGAAAATTTTGAATTTTACTTTTTAAATTAGTTTTATTTTGGTTTAGCAGTTGTTATCCTCTGCCCAGACCTGCATGTGACTTGTTAAAAGCTTTCCTTGGTTTAATTTCATCGGTGTTAGGGTTTTAGGTGAAATTCCTAGGAGTTTTGCTTGTTGGGTTTGTTTTTCGATTTGGTTATGTAGTGGCTCTGAGCTTAGAAGCTGTAGGGACTTCAGATCACCTTAGTGTCTACCAGCCTTCTTATGAGTTTGACCATTTATGAAATCTCCCCTTGTTGAGGAATCTGTTTTGAGTTTTCTCGTTACAAAACTTCGAAAATCTTTTGATTGAAAGTTTGGATTTTCATTTTCAAAAAGAAAACAAAATTGGTTGTTCTTGACTTATTTGTGATTCTGGACAAATTAGTCCTTGGTTTGCTTATAGCCAAGTAAAACATCCTCAAAAAGACATTTTGTGAGCTTTTACTTCAAATAGGTTTTCATAGTTTGTAGATATTAAGTTTGCTTTATTCATAGTTTTCTCAAGATTTGCTTTAGTCATAGTTTTAAATGTTTTATAAAATATAAAAATCTCTTTTGAAAAATATTTATTTTTGTAGCATTTGAATATTTGAAGGAAAAAGGAAATTTTCGTGCAAAATAACTAGTTGTCTCATTTTGAGTGCATTGGAACAAATACTCTTCTTTTTATTTGTCTGTTAAGAAAGATTTGTGTTTACAAGCATTTGCATTCTCCAACTCTTTCCTAGCTAGAATTGCTTAATCATCTTAAGTGAATTTTTTTAGTAATTTTGAGTCGAGTCTTTACACCACGAGTTTCATCTCCATCACCTCTTGAATTAATCAAAAACCAATAAAAATCATGCTTAAAATAAAATCAATCTAGCAATTATTTTGTTTCTAGGGCTCTAATACACTAACATAGCTTAGGCTAGTGTCTTGGAGTAGGGAGTAATTAACTCTCCAAGATAGTAAAACAAACAAGTAGTTGTATCTTGCGGTAGGAGAGAAATCCAATTGTTGCATCTATGCTCTGGGAAAGCTCCTCTTAAAGGGAGAAGCACGAGATCGTGTCTTCGAACCAGTGTGGGAATCAATCTTTCCTCATTGGGACGACGCCAGATATTCACGTATTATAAACGGTAAACCTCGGATTGACCATTGTCGAGGAACCTGGGGTCATTGTTGGTAACCTCGGATTATGTCGAGGAGCCTTTCAAGGGGATTGGCTTGCTACTCTGCCTTTGCGTGCGTATCGGATCGTAGACTATTCCAGTATATTTTGTTTCTGTGGTAACCATAGTGCCATATTCTATAGGATTCTTCTAAGGTGACAGTGGCGGGAAGATCCACTGTACCTGGAGCAGACGTCGGCTAGACTCACTTGGATTTCTGGGGGTTCTCTTCACTCGAGACAGTTAAGTGGAGAAACCTTTGTGCCAGACTATTCATAAACAGGTGTTGGGTTATGTTCCACCCACTATTTCTTTTATCGACTCTGCGACGTTGGATTGCACACCAACTAGTGTCTCGGTCTGGAAAGTTACTGTTTGTGTGTGATTGACTCCTAGATTTTTAGGTGTGGTGATTCAATTTGTTTGGTTCTTTAGAGGCTTTAGGTGGTTTTCATTGATATTTTACTTTGTTTGCGTGTGAAGTAGTTAAAAGTCTTTAACTGTGGCTGAATTACCAAGGCACTCCCGTAGACTTCGGGGCCAATCCCCTGAGTTTGTAAACATGGCTAAGTTACTGAGGACGTCCCATAGACTTCGGGGTCAACCTCCTGAAGACATACCGAGCCAGATTGAAGGCTTGAAAGTCCTCGTAACTCCTAGTGACCATAGAAGTGGGTCACCTGAAGAAGGAGAACCTTCTTTGATAGTACATTCTGATTCTCAACCGTTAGTAATTTCAGAAGTTACTGGTAGTATTGCATATACTAGTGACATAGGTGACGAACCTGAAGTATATGAACCCGAATCTGAAGTTGCTGCTACTCCCGTATCAGAGTTTGTTTCTCCAACTTCTAGTGGTCCTAGTTCACCTAGGGTAGAAATTGTAATTACCCAGGATCTTCCTTCTGGACTTATAGCTATTGAAGCTTGCTATTTCGGATATCAAAGAAAGCTTTCCTTTTCCAGAAGATCGACCTATCTTAGACCTTAGGGAGCATGAATCGATCTTTTATAGTCCACCTATGAGTAGTGCTTGGTACCGTTCACTAACTAATCTTTTGGAAAATCCGGGACTAAGTGTTTCACCACCTCGTATTTTTTATCACCCAACACCTAGAGATTACTATCCTGTATTGAATATGTCTAGCCCGTCATCCATGTTTTCTCAATCTCCAGAAGCCTATTTGTATGGTGGTCCTTTTGTTCCCGCTGGGTATCAGTACATCTCTAGTACTTTTTTGGGAGCATCTCCTCAACCTATCGAACAGAAGTTGTTAACTGGAAGTAGTGGTACTAAACCGTTGAGTGTAGAAGATATTCTAATGATGTCAGGTTCTCAACCTCAAGGTGGCCAGTTACTACCTGGGGGGAAACCTCAAGGTACCTATTATGTGCCTGGGGGGCAACCTCAGGGTACCCAGTATATGCCTGGGGGCAACCTCAAGGTACTCAATTTGCGCCTAGGGGACAACCTCAAGGACAGCACATACCTACGGGACAGTACGTTCCTCAAGGTCAACCCCTGACTCAATATGTACCCCAAGGTCAACCTCAGTATCAATATGTACCCCAAGGTCAACCTCATTATCAATATGCACCTCAAAATCAACCTCAATATCAATATGTACCTCAAGGTCAACCCCAGTATCAATACGTGCCTCAGGGTTATCGACCCCAAGGTCAGTACCCATCTCAAGGTTACCAACCGCCTTCTGGTCCATCATATTATCAACCCTACCCTCAACCCGGTTATGGTCCTCAATATCCTCAACCTGTTATGGGTCCATACCCCGGAACAAATTTAGTGTGGGATCCATCTCAATCCCAGCAAGTCTTGCAACCGAATGTGCAGTCGTCATCTCAACCTGGACAACGCTTGGTTTCTGGTCCATCTTAGCAACCTATCCAGTCTACTGTTCAAACTTCTGCACCTTCTGTAGTTTCTTAGTTTGGGCCTAGTACACCTCGTACTCTGCCTCAAACGTCTACTGCAACTACTGCAACATCTACTCCATCCACCCCACCTTCTTCTGGAGTATCGGCAGCGCCGGTTTCTACTGTCCCTATATCTACTCCTCAAACATCTTTACCTCATTCTAGACCTACGGTCCAGACTTCGGTTCAGATGCCTGTAAGAAGTATGGTTGTCACTTCTCAACCTCAATTTAATCAACCTCCATACCAAGGACAGTACCAATACGGTCCTGCTGTGCAGCAACCAACCTATCAGCATCAACCGTACCCTGGGTATACATATCAACAACCTCAGCAACCCCAGTATGGTCCGGTTAATCCTGGTTTTCCAGGAGGTCAAAATATCCCAAATGCGATTCCCATTCCTAGTTATCCTGGATATCCTCCTCCTGGGGCTAGTCTGCAAAACTCGAGTTTTAGGGACCCTAATCGTCAGTTACTGTTTATCGCAACTTTGGACATTCCTGACTTGACGCGCCTTACAAACGATCCAATTAACTATCTTCAGTATTGGCCACCAATGCTGCATAAGTTGCCCAGTGATATTCGTAAATTCGAAGGTAAGCCAAGAGAGGACCCGTCGAACCATGTGATGACTTATCACCTCTGGTGTGTGTCTAATTCCATTTCAGATGATTCCATTCGTTTACATCTTTTCCAGCACACTCTAATTGGTCTTGCGGCCAAATGGTACATTGAGTTATCGCGAGCCACTTTTTATAACTTTAGTCAGTTAGCTACCTCGCTTTTAACTCATTTTCAGTTGCTAGTCAGATATGACAATGGCATGGAACTATTAACTTTGTTAAAGCAGTCAACGTCGACTTACATTTCAGATCATATCCATGAATGGAGACGTCGATGGCGTTTAGTGAAAGTTTATATCCCGGATCAGATCTTAGCTAAATGGTTTGTAAAATCTTTATTGCCCAAGATCACTGAGGATGTAGCTAAAGTCGGAGTAGTTACTGAAGAGCAAGTCATTGCTCAAGCATAGTACCTTGACTTAGTTTATACTCAGTCAGGTACGTTAGACGAGAAAATCCCCGACCTACCCAAACAAAATCAAATCGTTGCTGCTCCTTCAGGGTCTCATGCCGCTGATGGTATGATTGGTACGGTAAATACCAAAAGTAAGAAGAAGTCTTCCAAGAATTCTTCTCCTATCATAACCTTGCCAGATTCCCCGACAGGAGAATCTTCCGCGGAACTTTCCACTAATATTCACATTGTAGAGTCATCTATAGCTAAATCAAAAACCGGTGGTAAGAAGAAAGGGAAGAAGAATAAAACAGATAAAAATTAAAAAGAGAACCCCAAAAAAGCGGAACCCACTAATGAAAAATGCAAACCTCGTTATCCGTGTCTCATCTGCGATGAAGACCATTATACGAGAGACTGCTCTCATCGTGTAGAGGTTGCAAAAATTGTCAAAGGTTCCCAAACTCCTGTTGTCTTGAAGGATCCTTTTCCAGCTCAAGATAGTAAGATGATAGGTTCATCCTCCAGTGCCAATGAAGAACCCATATTGATGATGTCCCATGTTAGGATTGCG
>APFE031582377.1:167709-194281 GCA_000404065.3 Pinus taeda
TCAGTACTTTGGAGGAGAAAGATCTCCAGATACTCATAGCGATGGGTAATGATGAGAAGTATAGTGTCTCAGGTGTAGGCACGGTTATTTTTTAGAGGGAGCATGGATCTCGTTTTACCTTAACCGATGTCAAGTATGTACCAGGACTAAAGAGAAACTTGGTGTCGATCGCGATGCTGGAAGACAGAGGCTATGATGCAGTCTTCAGTAAGGGAAAGGTTTTCCTTAGACACATCATCACTAGACAGGTGAAGCAGATTGGTTCACGGGTCAAGAACCTGTATGCTCTTGAGTTTCAAGATGCATGTAAAGCCTTGAGCAGCAAGGCAACTGATGGAGACTTGGTGGTTGAGAGGGAGGGTATATTACCTCTCAACAAGCAGAGCCAAAAGAAGTCTTAGACAATTGTGGAGGAGCCACGATTGGTGCAACGGCTTCAGGAGGTTGTGGAGGAGCTACAACAGGGGAAGCTGAGTGGAGATCGAGTAAAGACATCTACTCATGCAGAGACCTCCAGTAGGGGGAAACTTTGAGCCAGGTGGGCTGAGGGATCACATGCAACCATACCTCCAGGTAGGAGGTGGGGCGATATAGAGTGATCGTCCAAAGGAGGAGGGGCACGATCCTTGAGGTACCCAACCTCTTGGATGAGACCTTGCTACAGGAGCCCTGATGTGGAGTAGTAGGAATTGACTGATTGGGTAGAGACATATGCGGATGGAGCGGCAGAGAGAGCGACAGTGCAGGGAATCCCAGGACAACGCATGGCTAGCAGGCTGTAGCAATGCGAGAGGCACAAGTGTTTTGCACAGTGCTAGGTGGCACAGAGAGGTGTGCAATGGTGCGAGATGCATGGAGATGTTGCAGTAGTGCAAATGTCAGAGAGGGAGCACTTGTCAACAACAGGTAGAGCGTCAGCATCAGAGTATGTTCCTATCCCAATAGAGTGGTCAATTGCGAGTGTTTTTGTTCCAAGTGTTGTAGGAGAAAGTGGTGGGTTCGAGACGGATCTACAAAGTGAGGCAACGCAGTGATGGACTATTTGTTTCTCAGAGTAAGTATGCTCGAGAGATACTGGAGAAGTTCAACATGCATGGAGGCAAGCATGTATTACGTTATCTCAGAGGCACATCGGGATATGGTTTGTGGTACAGATAGGAGGATGAGGTGAAGCTATGTGGCTTCATGGATACAGATTGGGCAGGGAGCTCAATGGACAGTATCGACATCAGGTACCATCATATTAGAGATTGTGTGCAGCAGAGAATCATGTTACTTTCATACATTCCCACGGAGGATCAGGATGCTGATATCTTGACAAAGGTGCTCACCAGGAGCAAATTCCAGTACCACCGAGACAGGATAGGGGTTGCTGATAATCCATATCTTGTTGAGAGGGAGTGTTGATAATGCAACAAGATGATGGAGCTTAGTGGAAAGAGGTCGCCTTCACTAAGTGGGCCCGCAGGCTATTTTTGGCGCAAAGTCTATTTTTAGACATATGGATCATGGTCTATGAGTTGCAGGATGCTATTTGTGGATGATTGGCCAAGTTGGTAAAAATAGATGGACTTCTATTTTTAGACATATGGGCAGAGTCTATTTTTAGACTACCAGGCTAAAAATAGAGCAATCGAATATTATTAGCTCTTAATAATATTTGGACTATAAACATTATCTTATTCTCTTGGAGCAATTTAGTTCGAGCTACAGATGTGGCACATGCAGCTGCCAGAAGGAAATCCGTGTTTCTTATGGGTAACTTGAGCTATTGCATGGATAACTTCAGTTAGGACTTCAGTGATTGAGTTCTGTGGAGTTGATGGAGTTGTGTTCAGTTTGACTTAGTTGAACTAGTTGTATTTAGTCTAACTGATCAATAGACTAAGTGATGAGTGGTGTGAATTAGTTATTAATTAATTCACTAATTATCAACTCATAAAGCAACTAAAGAATACATCAGCTAACTCAGTGCATGGACAGTTCAGTGGAGACAAGTGTTAGAGGTGAGTGAAAGGGCAAGACAGCTGTCATTTGTGACTATAGTTGTGCATGAGATTTGCACATGCATGGATTGAGTAATGCCAATGAGGATTGCGTGGTATATCCAAGGGAAATACGAATTTGGATCACACATTTGGTGTCATTCTCATCTATTCTCATGCAGGATTGCGCAGTGGAGGCAGGGAAGAAGCGAAGGAGATTTGAGCCAGTGATTGATTCAGATCTGAGCTAGTTTGTGTGTAACAGGTGGAGATAGTACTGAGTACTTGCGAGGAGTATTGTACTCTGTATTGTTACATGTTCTCAATCAATATAATATACATATAGTTTGGGGTTTTTAGCGAGATGCTTTCCCCAATGAAATACTGTGTTGATATGTGTGATTGATGCTTCTATGTTCGCATGCGATTGTTTCTAATTCCGCAAAATTGATGATCAATAGTAGAGGAGGTTATGTATTATGCATGCATTCTGCAATAGTGTATAATCAGGATAATCTCTGTGAATAAGTGTCATATTATTCAAAATTTCTACAATGATGAGCTGACCCAACCTTCTAACAGTCCCCTCACTAAAAAGACAATGCCAAGGAATCGATGTTATCATATTGTTATAACTATCTTTGATATCTTTGAAAGCATCACATCCAAAATGAAATGTTTTCCAATTCCACTACTCCAGAAGTGTAAAAAGTACACACTCGTTCTTCCCAAGCTTCTTTAGGTATTTTCCATCAGCCTGTTTCGCACCGTAGTTGATGCGAGTTAGTTCTTAATTGAGCTATAAGAATCTTTGCTCTCCATGGAATGCTAGCTCCAATGTACTCTTTTTGTTGGAGATCAAAAGTCGGGTTGGATTCTTGGAACATAGTATTTCTTCTTTCTGCCCAATTATGTTCCCATATACACTTGCAAAACTTCTTCATAACAAAACTCTTTAAATCCTTGCTATTTGTGGGACATGCATTGAGGTAAATATTCCATTTTTGCATCCATTTGTTGTTTTGTCTCATCCATGATTTCTTTATTTCACTCATTCCTTCATTGAAGATAACTTTAGGCCATCTCTCTTCTCCCATTTGTTCAATTCTTTGTAGATACATTATGAGAGGCACCATAGCAATTGTTTCGATGGAAGTTGCTACTGTTTCACTCAACATTATCTCATAAGAAACCAAACTTTTTATTTTCAACTTCTTCATGATTAACCGTATTTGGATTTTCTCAATTTGCTTCCATTTTGAGACAGGGATGCTGCTAGCCCATAATTCACACCCATACAATATCACTGGACAAACTAGGAGCCCAAAAATCACTTTATTTGTTTTCCAATCGCATAACTCTACCTCTCTACATCTGTTTTGAAGAGCATATAATGCTTTCCACCCTCCTAAAATTCTCCTTTCTACAGTGCTCCCAATTAAGCTTGTTGTTGAAATCAATCCTAAGGTACTTGTATTCATTTACTTCTTCAAGAATGTTGCCTTCAAAGAAGAACGTATGCTGGCTCTGCTTCTTTTTATTAGAGAAAAGCATTATTTTGGTCTTGCTGGTATTGACTTGCATCCCCACTGCTTTACAAAAATTCTCAAGAGAATATAGGTGCATCTGCAATCCCTGGGTCGATTTAGAAATCAATACAAGGTCATCAACATATAAAAGAAGCTTTATCAAAAACTCCCCCAACCGAACACCATCCCCACCTTGCAAATTTAGCCACTCTTCCAGTTTATCAATATATAAACCAAAAAGAGTACGGGATAAAGGGAAACCTTGCTTGACTCTAATGTCATTTCTAAAGCTTTTTGAAATGCCTGTGGAAGTTCTAATTTTGACTTTCACCTCTTCATAAAGCCTATGGACAACTACTCTATAATGCAAAGGAATTTCAAGTTCTTCCATTCTACTCCACAACTTATCTCTAGGGACGGTGTCAATTTCTTTTTTGAAGTCAACAATGCAACAAAATATTTCTCCTTTTCCCTCCCAAACCTTTTCAGTAATGTGTCTCAACGTGATACCATGATCTATTGTAGAATGTTTCAACCTAAAATATGCTTGCCCTTTTTCCCTCTTTTCTTTGACTTCCACCCACTTATTGATTCTAGTTTCTACCATGCCACTGAAGAGCTTTGCAAACAAAGGATTGATCATAATGGTTCTATAGTTGGAAGGATGATTAATGTCTCCACTTTTTAAAAAGGGGTATTGCTAGACTAGTTGTCCAATCTCTTTGGAATCCTTGCCGAATGACGTTGTTGAATATTTCCATGATGTGCAATGCAAGAATGTTCATTCCCCACTTTAGATATTTTGCTTGAAGTTCAACCAAGTCCTTTGCTTTTCCTATTTTCAACTTCTTAATTCTTGTCTCTACTTGGAATGGTGACCCTTGGGATTCGCACTCAGGGTCTTTTCCTATTCTAGGTTTATTATTTAGGTGTACAATAGGGACAAACTAAGAAAAATCCCTTCCACAAGCTTGCTTTACCTTAGAGAAATTTGAGGATTGATTCCCCTTGAATTTTTGGGTTTTTTGGAAATTTCAGGTTTGGGGATCCCTAACCTCATCCCCTAAATATATCATTGACAAGGGAGTTGCAATCAAAGCTTAATTGGAAGGGAGGGCATAAGCCCCAGATTAGAAAATCATTGGGCTATCAAGTCCCAAGGGTCAGACATTGCAACTAAACAATAGTCGCAAGCTCTCTATATTATTGAACTTGATATTGCTAGCAGGAAACATAACCCCTTTTTCGTCAATGGATTGTGTATCGAAATTTTGGAAATTTGTTTATCTATTGTTGGTGCAGAATTAATCTAGGGTTCGACCCTTTAATATTGGAGATTTGATATTAAATAGAAAAATTGAAATTTTGAAGGTTTGAGTCCCTTATCATTAGCCCTTGGTCCAATGGCCAATGGGAGTTGTGACTAGGATCCTAGCTGAAAGAGGTTATTGGTCTTTCAACTATGGGTATTGGAATTTCAGTTATTTGACTATTGGTATAACACGGTGGAATCCATTAGGCGATTGTTTCGTTAAAGGGGAGGTTGGATATTGGGCTATTAGTTGTCAAGCATTGTGCAGTTGAATGTCGGGTGTTCAAAGAACAAAGCCTAACTATCTATGTTGCTTCTTGATATTAATGAAGTTGATAAGGTGAAAACATAATGTTGATGTGGAAAAGATGTGACATGGATGTGGTGTTGGTGTGGAAATGACAAGGAAAGTGATGTGTTATGGTGACATGGCATGACGTAGGTCCTTATTGATGTGGTGTTGATGTCGTAGGATGACAAGGATCATAATGCACAGTGGCATTGAGGTAGTGGCCAAGTGGCACTCAAGTTATAATGACGTGGATGCCAAGGTGTCAACATGTTGGGCTATTGGCCTATCGACGTGTTGGGTGTCATCCATTGATCAATTCATGAATTGATAGAAACGAGGTATGCCTTATGGTCGAGGGGCTTGGAGAGTCAATAACCAAAACAACTATTGACGAATGACGGTCCTTGTTGTTGGAAAATCAGAAAGACAGAAATATTTTATTTTATTGATAATTACTTGTGATTTCCTTGAGTTATTATTATCTTTCTTATGTTCCTCTTTTTATCTTAGTTCATCAAGCAATTACCAAAACCAAAACACGAAGATCGAGGACACCAGATGCAGGGGCACAGCCAGGGAAAAACCCTTATATAAGGAATAACCCTTATATAGGGGAAAACCCGATCAAGAAATATTCCTTTAGTAGATTCATATGACAGTACACAACCAAGACCTTCCTCCTCCACCAAGTCAACTTTCCAATGAGATACAACAACCTTTAATAACCTCTTCTTGTTCAACAACTTCAGCCCAACATCAACCCAAAAATTTCGGCCCAGCTTCACCAACAACTTCAAAATTTTGGCCTCCTCAACAACTGCAAAATTTCATCCCCCTAAGCAACTTCACCAACAACTTCAGAATTTCAGCCTCCCCAACAACTGCATAATTTCGTCCCCTCGGGTAGCTTCACAACTTCGAACTTGATGCAACAACTTCATATCTTCGACCTTGATTTAACAACTTCGGCCTTGATGCAACAACTTCAGAATTTCGTTGCATGAGAGAGAGAGAGAGAGAGAGAGAGAGAGAGAGACCCAAAAACTTCGATTCCAGCTTTCTTCTTGAACCTCACACTTTTTCTGCTTCCCAGCTACTGCAATTCGAGCTTGTGTGAGATGTCCTCCAAATGAGTCTAGTTGCAGCTTATATATAGTCATATTAGGTGATTGAATTCTTCTAATGACGCTGGCTTGTCCTTCCTTGAGGTTGACTTGGTGGAGGAGGCCTAATTGACTTAATTTACATTAAAATAATTTTATTTCTTGACAAATAATTCCCAAGAAGGGTTCTTTACATTGTGACATGGACAAGGGCACTTGAAATAAACCCTAGAAGTCTTCAATGGAGACTTTGACTTAAAACCAATTGACCCAAGCATGAAACCCATGCTTTAATAAGCCAATTTATTTAATAATAAAATTATTTTTCTTTCTTTTAACAAATAAATTTCAAATATAATTATGAAGACTGACACTAGTTACATTCTTCAACACTCCCTCTTAACTAGGGAGGTATTCATAATTACCTATATCTATAGAAGTACATGGAATATCTCCAAAATGAACTACGAATAGTTCTAGCACACTCAATGCCTCCGACTAGATTCCTGACCAGGGTGATCTATCTGGGTGGGACTAAGATGGAATAAAGATTTCAGCTAGTCTAGGTACCATTAGGATTACTAACTAACCATCAACCCAAGGATCTAGGTGTGTATCCAAGGTCAAAGCTCCAAGACCAACCCCACCCTCCCTCTTTGGGATCTAGACATCAAACACACATAGGTCATCTAGATGTCATTCCAAGCATCTGCCATTATATGCCTTATCTCTCCTTAATAAACTAGATATATCCATTTGTATAAGCATGCTTCCCAAGTGTTCATCCTTCTTCATGGAGAGATTTACCTGTGCAAACACAAAAACTAATCAACAATATATATACAAGTAAACAAAAACTTTCAGGGTCCTCAATCATCCTGATGCCACTTCTTCTTTCATTTCTTCAGCGACATCAAGACATCCTCAATACATTGTAGTACTTCCTATTTTCTGATTTCTTCTTCAAGGTATCCATCATGCTCATCATAATATGCCCTCCCTCTTAATTGGGGAGATGTACTCTTTTCTTCGAACCATGCTCCCTCTTAACTTAGGGATATTACCTACTTTCTTCTTCAATAACATCGGAGAAGCTTTAACCTTTCACGTCTTCATCAAGGTCACCTTGATCTTATAACTTTCTTCATCATGCTTATACAAACATCATCTGTACTTGTAAAACTTTAATAGCAAGTACAACCAAATATATATATAAGCATGAAGTTAACAATATCAAAGTTATGTCAATATAATGGAAGCATCAAAATAATCAAATACTGTAGAAAACACCTAAACCTAGTTAGGTTCATAATCAACAAGAGACATATACTTCTAAACTTCAAATTCTTGCTAGGGTTTTGTTACAAACCCTAGACTACAACATAAAGCAACTTAAATCAGTCTCATTCTATATAGGGCCTCAATATTATTTTCAGAGATATATGACAGATTCTACTATGATCCATTATATATATAATCATGAAGTTAACAGTTTCAAAGTTATGTCAATATAAGCATGAAGTTAAGAATATCAAAGTTATGTCAATATAATGGAAGCATCAAAACAATCAAATACTTTAGAAAACACCTAAACCTAGTTAGGTTCATAATCAACAAGAGACATATACTTCTAAACTTCAACTTCTTGCTAGGGTTTTGTTACAAACCCTAGACTACAACATAAAACAACTTAAATTAGTCTCATTCTATCTAGGGCCTCAATATTATTTTTCAGAGATATATGACAGATTCTACTATAATCCGTTACAAACCCTAGATTCCATCTTAGAGATACAAAGCCTTAGAGATCAATAATTCAATCATATAAAAATTTAACTATACATTTTAGACTTGTTGATGGTGCTGGACCCGCCAACATTCAAGGGATCTCCCTAGTATGAAGTTCCAACTAGACCTCACACCATTTCGTGTAGGAGTCCCATCTGATACGATGGCCCGATTGCCATTGTCTTAGAGATTTGCCTTAGCTCTTGTTGTTCAGCACATGAGAGTGTTATGCTTGTAACTTCAAGAAAGCGAGGTGAGTATGCTTGGTGAGTGCGTAATGTAACTTTGTGTATGGGTTCTCTTACTGTCAAAAGGGGGAGTAAAGTGAGCCTCTTGATGAGAGGGAATAGTCCCAACCTAGGAAGAAACACACGCAAACAACAACAAGGGTTTGTCTAGCATCCAGTGGAATAGTCCACAGTGGATGCGACAGTCATGAAAACCAAAGTTCAAGGGAAAACACATACACTGTCCAACGGAGTAGTCCCCAAGGAGGTGACGGTCGTTAACACCAAGAAAACGAAAAGATGGTATGTCTAATGTCCTGCAAAGTAATCCACACGGATGAGACAACATTGATAAATAATACAACACATCTTCAACAATGTAAGTACTAAAATAACCGAAATAGTTCAACTACCTTAGTACAGGTTAAGAAAACATGCATTACAAATGCTTAAAGAATAGTATTACAAACGAATACAAAACATGCGTGAAAATGTGTTGGCTTGAGACAAGCTTCTAAATTAAGCAAATGTTGCAAGACACATTTGTACACCATACATCACTAATCCTAGTAGTGGGGCATTGGAGCCACTCCTCGCTCCTCAAAGAACATACTACAGACTCTCAAGGCTATGTGGGAGGAGTTAAGGTGAAAATTCCTTTGCTCATACAATCAAGGGGTATATATAGCCAAGGGGGGATAACTAACCCTTGTGACTCTTCGACTTCCTTCATGACCATTTGAATTCCTATGACTTTTCGACTTACATGACTCTTTAACTTCATATGTGTGTCTCTTAGACTTTCACATTACATTACATTTGATTACAACAAGTATGGCCCATAGTAGTGATGTGGCTAAAACAAGTCATGGCACAACTCAATATGAAACTGGTTACATGTACTGGCTGATTGTGGTGTCCATGTCGAGCTGTTTTGCTGTGAAGTGATGGTGTGCTCTCGGTGTAACATGTCTTCACCTATGCATGGAAAAGTGCGCGGGGTCTTCAATGGTCTTGGTCTTTGCTTGATGGTGCATGTGTATGTGTCCCTTTCGCTCGCTGCTCGATGTGCTTCGTACGTTCGTTCAACTGCGAGAAACTCTTCTAGCATGCATCGTCGCGCCATGTTTCGTCTACATACCTGTTCCTGCAATCAGCCATGACGAGATGACATCAAATCTAGAAATCTCCTAGTCTAACATGATGCATTATTTTTCGTTTCGATGCAAGTGATCGGGAGAGGGACAAGGCACTAAAACTGTGTAGAGCACAACTCAAGCTGGGATGCGAGGCTCCAGAGCACTGTCGAGAAAAACTACGCAGATGTCATTGAGAGGAAAATTTGCGCAATCCGAGACAACAATGACAACTGCAAGGCAAGACCCAGCTGGGATGCAAAATTGCGCAGTTTTCGGGAGGAAGACCAGGCATGGTGTTAGGGAACTGCTGGGAAATTTTGCACATTTTTCAAGGTGAGGACTAGGAAGGTTGTCCGGGGGTCTAGCTAGGGATTTGCACAATTTCTCTGGGGAAAGTAGTGTGGGTAGCAGGAAGCATTGGCAGGAAAATTTGTGTAGTTTCCAGAGGATGACAGGATCAGGCTGCAAGAGCTATTGGCCAAAACTGCGCAATTCTGGGAGATAGTCTAGGACAGGCAGCAGGGACTCCTAGACATAACTGTGTAGTTTCTCGGCTTGGTGTAGAGTAGGGCAACAGGGAAGGTGACAATCAAAACTACACAATTTTCTCAGGGAGTGCAGAGTAAGCCAGCAGGGGGCCTGCCTGTTAGATCTGCGCAATTTCTTGGGATAGTGACAGGCAGCAGAGGCTTGTCCCACATGTCTACACAGTTTCTGCAGGAAATCTGGACAAGTTCTGCGCAGTTTTGGAGATCAGTGCAGTCCTTGGTCACAACTCAAGTCCATTTTTTCAATTGACCAGAGGGAGGCTTAATGGGTGACCTTGCAGGAAGCGCAAACTGGATCGGTTTCTACAACTTCTGCGCAGTTTTGGGAGACAGTTGACTGGTTCTTTTTCAGGATTGTGCAGTGCAGGTTGCCTCGGAAGACAACCTCAAGCTCTGGTAGTTCTGGGTAGGAGAGCAAGGCCACTGAGATCAAGGTCTGGTTGAAGGATGGTTGTCCGGTTGACAGGTTTTCAGGAAAAGTGACTAAGTGTGAAAGCAAGTGAACTTGCGTATTCATGACATTATGATCACACACTTAGCACGACTCGACGACAAGACACCTCAACCCAATAAGACAAGCTTGTGCTTAGTGAGATTGACTCAAAGGTTAAGAGTGACAAGTGCGACACTTGAGATAGATTTTCGAACGACCGTGACGACACTTGTGCGACAGTGCATGCAACCTTGTGCGTGAGTACGACCAATGTTTACAAAGTGAAAACAACTCATGCACACAAAGACAAACCTTCAAAATTGCCAGAACAAACTAGCAAGCATGACATAGCAATCAACATGCTAAAAGACGATCAATGGTTGATCAAGCAAAAAGGGTGTAAAAACTTGACAAGAGCGCATGGAATGAGCCCGAACCATCAAGGGGAAAGACCAAGGAAGGCTCTGAAATTTGGATGTGTGCCAAAATTTTAGAGGGTATTGTAGTCGCTACAACACTTGGCAACACACCGGTTGAATACCAACTTCTCTGTTTTGGTTCATTTTTAGCACAGGTCCTTGGCCTTTCAGGGAGTATTGATTCGTTGCACATGTTACTTTGGCTTCCCAACTTACCTCATGGACATACATGGTTCACATTGTACCAACTCAATGAAACACAACAAAATTTTCAGCTAAATCACAGTGTTTCAAAATCGGGAAGGGTAGTTTGGTTCGCAAGCTTAAGATTTGCAGAGTATAATTTTTCATCTCTGGTGTTACTCTGCTGCCATCAGGCCTAAAAAATACCCCGACGGAGTCACCCAGGAACACAAGCATTTCTCCACTGCCAGCGAGCTTGGGCAATACCCCGATGGAGTTGCCTGCTTCACCTCTTTGCACAAGAAGCATTTCTCTTCTTTAACCTTTGTAATTTTTTTGAAAGAGGATTGTGAATAGGCACTTATTTACTTTTGGGGTGAAAGATGGATCTCGATTTATTGAGAGCAGAAGAGGTTGTTCCTTCAGAGAAGCATGTAAGACCTATGATTTAGGTTTGCTCGTTTAGATTTTAACCCTTCTTCGTTTCTACTAATTGGATTAAGCTTGAACACACATAACAGAAGACTGAGTACAGGCATGGGGTTTCCCAGTTTGGACACACGTTCATGGTTTGACCAGACCTTCCCTTATAGAAAAATCGTATTTTCCGTCCAAGTTTCATCAACCAAAAGTTACAATTAAGCACAAAGAAGGCAGACACAGGACTGACTAAGTGTTGCAATGTCACAAAACTCTTTAAATTCATCCACATACCTATTCAAAAGCAAGAACACAATGTAGGACAACACTTATTTACAAAACATAATGACAAGACAATAAAAACAAAGCAAAGCGAAGTGAAGCAAAAACAACAAAGTAAAACAACAAAACTAAAATAAGCATTCTATGTACATAGGGCGGGGCACATCCCTAGATCATTGAAAATAACATTTTAAATCTTGGCCATGGACAGGGAGGTTGTCAATCCTCCCGTCAAGTGATTGTAAGCGATACGTGTGTTGGAAATTTTTTCATGAACTCTGTACAAACCAATCCACAGGGATTGGAACTTCGTATGTTTGCCTTTGTCTTCAAGGGGTTTATCCCACTTCAAGACTAAGTCACCCATAGCGAAGCTAGCGTTCCCTATAGACTTTCGTTCTAACCATCTCTTGATACAGTTTTGGTGGAGGGAAATTTTTTCTTTTGCTTTCATCCGTTCTTCCTGTAACTTGTGTAATGTGTCCATCTCACGCTGAACCAATAGACACGACTTGCTTCGGGATTCTTGGGACAACTGGAGAGCACGCAAGTATATATTTGGCGAAAGGATGGCTTCTTTTTCATATACAAGGAAGTATGGAGATGTGTTAAGAGAGGGCTTGGGTGTAACTCGGTCAACCCAAAGTGCATTCACCAAAGCAGAATGCCAGTTTCTCTGCTCAGAGTAAATGGTCTTTTTTATGATGCGAACGAGATTATTGTTTGTAGATTCGGCAAGACCATTTCTGTGCAGGTAGTAGTTAGCTAAATGTTTAAGCACAATACCATATTGCAATGCAAAACCATAAAGTTTCAGCGAAGATAAATAAGTTAATAAGTTGCATTGTCAAAAACAAGTGATACAAGAATGCCAAACCTCGAAATGATGTTCTGCTGAAGGAAGCTGATGACTTCCTGGTCATTCACTTGTTTGAGCGGAACTGCTTCTATCCACCGCATGAAGTAATATGTAGCAGTTAGGATGTAGCGGTGTTGCTTTGATGAATGTGGGAAGATTTCCCCAATGATGTCTAAGCCCCACTGTTGGAATGGTTCGTCCACTGCAACAGGATGCAGCGGGGTTGCTGACCTTCAAGTTTTGTTGGTGCATTGTTGACAAATCGGGCACTTACGGGCATAAGTGTGTGCATCTTTAAACAATGTGGGCTAGTAGAAATCAACTCTCATAACTTTGTGCGCAATTGTTTTACTCGCGAAGTGACCTCCGACTGGTCTGTCATGCATGTCACGTAATACTCTCTCTAAATCCTGTGCCTCCAGGTACCTGAGCAAAATGCCATTGTTGTGCTTTTTGTAAAGCTTCGTGTACTAACTAGTAAGATAAGGCTTTGAGTCGAAGTGCCCTCTTCTGCTTCATGTAAAATTGAGAGGGCATGGTGTCGTGCTCAAGGTATTGGCGCACTTCTTTGTACCAAGAGTTGTTGTGCGAAGTGGGTGGTGCTCGCTCTACATTGTGCATGTCAATTTCTTGCTCCCAACCTGCGAGATCTTCCTCTTGCGCGTGTACCACTTTTGCGCTAGTCTGCAAAGACCGTGACCCTTGATAATGTGAATTGGATTGATGGATCATACTCTTGTAGTCTCGTCATCCAGTTCACATGTTTTTCACCCAATTCTTGTTGAATAAGAAACGATTTGACTGTTGGGTGCGACACAAAGATTATCCAATGATTTTTCAGCAGGTAGGGTCTGAAATGTTTCATTGCCTTGTATACGACATATGCTTATTTATCCATGGCGAGATAGTTGAGCTTGGGTCCTTGCATGCTCGCACTCATTAAGGAAATGGGATGTTCGTTGTTCAGCTTGTCCTTCTGTGTGAGCATTGCATTGAGTGAATTGTTGGAAGTGAATGTATAAAGGAAGAAATCTTTGTTAAAAATTGGGTTGTACAACGCATGTGCATTTTCTATCACTTGCTTGATATGGGCGAACACGTCCTTTTCCTTCTTTTCCCAGTTGTAGACTGTGTCCTTCTTAATCATGTCCTGGATAGGTTTAACAATCTGTGCATAATCTGATATGAACTTCCGAAGGAAGTTGATCTTCCCCAAGAAGGACTACATAACTTTCTTGTTGATTGGGTGAGGAATTTGCATTATAGTCTGAACTCGGTCCAAATCAATCTTGATCCCACTCTTGGCGATGATATTCCCAAGGAGGTTCCCCTTAGACATTGCGAAAACGCTCTTCTTGGGATTCAAGGATATCCCATACTTTCGACATTGCTCAAATATCTTCTTAAGATGGCGCAGGTGGTCCGACCACTTTTAGGAAAAGACTGTCACATCGCCAAGGTAGACCACCACGCTCTGTGCGATGAGCCCATGAAAGGCGATGTCCATAGCACGTTGAAAGGTTTCCCCTGTGTTTACCAGCGCAAATGGCATTCTTTAGTAAGCGAACATACCCTACTTGGTACGAAAAGTAGTTTTAAGTTTGTCAGGTTCTGCTACCAGAACCTTGTTATATCCAGAAAAATCATCAATGAGAGAAAACAATTCTGCTCCAGATACTGTCTGTAAGGTGTGCTGCATAGACGACACAGGGTAGTTGTCTTTGTCTAAGGCCCTATTTAGATTTTGGAAATATACGCACAGGTGGATCTCCCTAGGCTTATTTCTTACAGGAACTAAGTTTGAAACCCAAGTAGAATGACAAACCTTGTAAATGATCCAAGCATCCAATAACTTAATCAATTCTTTCTGTATGAGGGGTTCAAGTGACATATGAACTTTTCTGAGCTTCTGCTGAAATGGCTTGACCCCTTCTTTGATCGGAATGACGTGTTGGATTATTCACATGTCATATGTTTTCAAGTCATCGTATGTCCATACGAATACATCACCGTACTATCTAAACAGGCGAAAAAAGGCTTGCCGCTCTTCTAGTGTGCAACACGTACCGAGATTTACGAACTTTAGATCTCTTTTTGTTCCCAAGTTAATATGTTTGTGCATCAGTATGGAATTGTGGTTTTTAGTGTTCTTGGGCCCTTTGAAACGGTTCTGCAAGTAATATAGCTTCTCGAATGAAACCACACCCTTGGGGATGAGGTTGCCTTTGCTGTCATCAACTGTGTCTTGCAGAGACTGCTCGTGCACGTCTTCATCTATCGTTGTGTTTGAAGATGTCAACATTGGCCATGAAATGCGGTGTTTGCTCATCATCATAAAAAATGTGCAAATTAGTGATGTTGTCAAGGATAGATGGCTTATACAAAATTTCAATTATAAATAATCCCTAAGCGGTGTCATCCTAGCAGCTGCATTTGCCAGAGCATCTACAGCTGCATTGCGCATTCTTGGTACAACTATGATATTAAAAGGTTGGAAATTAGAGATACGTTGCCATACCTCTTGGTGGTAACTCTTAAGACGAGGTGAGACACAATGTATGGTGTTATGTACCTGTCGTACCATAATCTTTGAATCACCTACCACTTTCAGCATAGCAACATTGACGCTGAGGGCTTTCCGTAAACCCAAGATGAGTGCTTCATATTTGGTTGTATTGTTCATGCACTCGAACTCCAAGCGGCTTGAGACTATGTGTTTTCTTTTCCTTGGGTCAATCAAAACACACCCAACTCTAGAGCCGCCATGTGTTTTGGATCCATCAAAATACAAGGTCCACAATTCGTTTGTAAAAGGACCGCTTTACGCACTAGTACCGCTAACACTACTACTACTACTGTTACAAAGTATTGTACAAGTTTCATTTCCACCAGTTAGGCACAGGAAGGAGACCCAACTATGTATTTGGTGGGGTGGGGCTCGACTGTGCAAGATAACACTCCAACTGCGTTTCAAGAAAGCAATTGCCGAACATAAGTTCTACGAAAGCCAACGGTTCATTCTCACCATTTAAGGGAGTAACGTTGTGTTTCATATCCCTCTCAGAAAACACCCGAATTTGGTTGTTTCTTCCCTGGTACGGAAGCTGTAAGTGTGATCAGTCTGTAGCAAAATATCCTTGCAACTTGCTGGACTAGTCTCTACTGAGCAATAATCCATAGGCTTTCGGGATGTCCACGATCACAATGTTGATGCACTGGTGAACTTGTCCATTTGATGATAACTAGATGATCACATCCTGAAGTTCACCAATGGCTGGTACACATGTTCGGTCAAGTTGGATGATGCGCACAGTTGTACTGCGCCATTGCACATTGATCTGTTTAGTAATGGAGAGTGGCATGACATTGACTGATGCGCCAGAGTCAACCAAACATTTGTGGACATTGAAGTTGAATTTTTCAAATGATAACAAAAATGGTGGGCAGAGCGAGTTCGCTTCTTCCATGCGAAGCGCGTTGAGTACATATGCAAGTTATCTTGGAGACTTACTTGGTCCCTTGCTGGAAGAGGCAACATTGTTTGTGGAGGCCTGCCCCAGTGCGCGCAAAAGAATATCCCGCTGACCCGTGAGTTTGGTAAACTCATACAAAGAAATGTTTGCACGGGTCTTCTTCATATCTTCAACAATATTGTAATCCAAAGCGGGAAGACTCACCGAGTTGTCGGGGCGAAGACTTGTGTTTGTACTGTCCGGTGGAATGTTTTGGAGTTTACAGCTCATGGACGTACCTTTCGTTGTAACTGTCTTCCTGAACTTAGTTTGTGTTTTATGTGTTGAGGATGACAGTGGATCAACTGTTTTAAGCATTTGTTTGAATTTTTATTTTTGTATCTCAATCATGGCAGGAGCCCCTTGACTTCTCAAATTGTATTGACTGTTCTGTTTTGGGAGCTCCTTCTTGGTGGTTGTTTTCTTCTGGGCCGCATTAAGACATTGGTACATGTTAACTACGTGCCCAGAATTTGGAGCTTCATTAGAAGCAACATTATATTCATCATCTTCATCTTCAGATTGAACTTGCTCACTGGCATTAAAATGACCTTTCATTCTTGAAGCCATGGTGTCCACAAATCGGTTCCATTTCGGACAAGATTTCTCTTAATGTCGTGCTTCGTGGAACTCACAGAAGTTATACTTTGCAATCTGGTTCGTTTGGAACTCAACATTAAAAATCTATGCAAATTTAGCTGGGTACCTATTGCTGCTACCTGATGTCACATTCTTCCTTTGTGCAATTCTGGGAGGTTTGTTGCTCACTGTTTTCTCGGTTGTCTGTTGCTTGAGTTATGCTACCTCGATTTCCAAGGACTTGAGGAGACAAGTAAGGGTCTCAATTTCACTTGTTTCTTTTTCCCATACCTTACTCCCAGTAGTCTGAGACCTCCTACTCGTGTCTTTGGTGTCCTTAGCTCGTTCATCATCTATAATGACTCCAATCGTTCATAGTTCTTTCTCCACATCAATTGCCTTTTGGCAATTTTCTGAAAGTGTTGGTTTCGTAACTCGCTTGATGAACTACGCAATGTTGGTCGCAGTGCAGATGTGTAGTAGCTGACTATGAGGGAGTCATGAGGTTTAGTGTCTACAATGAAATTTTTCAAAATACGGTTAAACCTCTGGTTAAAGTCTTTCACTTTTTCTTTCTACTCCATCTTAAGACTACCCAATTCTTTCAACAACATGGCGAGGGTTTTGTCATCAACAAATTTCTCCAGGAAAATTCTCTTGAACATCCCCCAGTTCTGAATCGAGTTGACTAGAAAGCTATGGTACCATACAACTGCTCTCCCATCCAAGGTACATGGAAACAATCAACATGCAACATCGTCATAATGTACCTCCAGTGTCTGTAGATGTAGGTAGAACGTGTCTAGATGGTCTTCTCCCTTCACTGCTCTATCAGGGTCATACTTCGTTAACAACTTCTACATGTCTTGGCATCTTGTGCAAGGCACCTAGGAGTGTCAATGGGCTTTGTGTCATCCATTCCAAATTTTGATCAACCATATTGTCTTCTTCTTTGTCCTCCTCCTCTTCTTCTGAATCAGACGATTCAACCTCCAAATGTGTTGGTTCGTCTCCGCCTCCTCCACTGCCTCCGCCAAAACCTGAGCCTAAGAGTATGTTGTTAACTTATTCTCCTTCTAGGAAAACATGAGGTTCCTCTTTGTTCTGAACAATTTCTGCCAGCTCTTCAAGAGTGTCGAGGACTTCTTCTTCAACAGACGAGACTACCACTCTAGTGGGTGTAGTCTTTTTCTTCCTCTGCGAAGAGGGAATATTGTGTACTCTTGGAATTAGTCCAACAACTTTGGTGAATTGATAGGTGATGGGACGAACAACACGAAGGTGATGATATGAAATTTATTGTTCAGGTCTGGGAGGCAAGGAGTAACCACTTCAGAGTTGTGCATGTGAGAGAGGGAGTTCGTCTTACTGCCTTGACCAAATTATGGATACGTGGGGTTGAGAGGACATTCAACCATAAACTATTTGCGACCCTCCTTCTAGCGCCATAAATGTTTACGGTGTTGTACCCACCAATATTCAGGGAATCTCCTTAGTATGAAGTCCCAACTAGACCTCACACCGTTTGGTATAAGAGTCCCATCCGGTATGGTGGCCTGGCTGCCATTGTCTTAGATATATGCCTTAGCTCTTGTTGTTCAGCACATGAGAGTGTTATGCTTATAACTTCAAGAAAGTGAGGTGAGTATGCCTGGTTAGTGCGTAATGTAACTCTGTGTCCGAGTTCTCTTACTGTCAAAAGGGGGAGTAAAGTGAGCCTCTTGATGAAAGGGAATAGTCCCAACCCAGGAAGAAACACACGCAAACAACAACAACGTTTTATCCACAGCGGATGCGACAATCGTGAAAACCAAAGTTCAAGGGAAAACACATACACCGTCCAGTGTAGTAGTCCACATGGAGGCGACGGTAGTTAAAACCAAGAAAATACAAAGATGGTTTGTCTAATGTCTGTCGGAGTAGTCCATACAGACGGGACAATAGTGATAAACAATATAACACATCTTCAACAATGTAAGTACTAAAATAATCGAAGTAGTTCAACTATCTTAGTACAGGTTAAGAAAACATGCATTACAAACGTTTAAAGAATAATCTTACAAACTAATACAAAACATGCGTGAAAACGTGCTGGCCTGAGACATGCTTCTGAATTAAGCAAAAGTTCTAAAACACATCCGTACACCATACATCACTAGTCCTAGTAGTGGGACATTAGAGCCACTCCTCACTCCTCAAAGAACAAACTATAGACTCTCAAGGCTATGTGGGAGGATCCAAGGTGAAAAGCCCTTTGCTCATACAATCAGGGGGTATATATAACCAAGGGGGATCACTGACCCTTGTGACTCTTCGAATTCCTTCATGATTGTTTGACTTCCTGTGACTTTTCGACTTACATGAATCTTTAACTTCATATGTGCGTGTCTTGGACTTTCACATTACATTACATTTGATTACAAAAAGTATGGCTCATAGTAGTGATGTGGCCAAGACAACTCATGACACAACTCGACATGACACTACTGACATGTACTGGTTGACTATGGTGTCTGTGTCACACTGTTGTGTTACTGAGTGATGGTGTGATCTCGGTGTAACATGTCTTCACCTCCGCATGGCAAAGTGCGCGGGGTCTTCAATGGTCTTGGTCTTTGCTTAGTGGTGCATGTTACGTGTCCCTTTCGCTCACTGCTCGATGTGCTTCATACGTTCGTTTAACTACGAGCAAGTCTTCTAGCATGTGCTCCCTCTTCATCTTGTTTGTCATCGTGCCATGTTTCATCAATATACCTGTTCCTGCAATCACTCATGACAAGACGAAATCAAATCCAGAAATCTCCTAGTCTAACATGATGCATTGTTTTCTGTTTCAGTGCAGGTGACCGGGAGAGGGATAAGGCACTAAAACTGCGCAAAGCACAACTCAGGCCGGGATGCGAGGCTTTGGAGCATTGCCGAGAAAAACTGCGCATATGTCACTGGGAGGCAGATTTGCGCAATCCGGGACAACATTGACAGCTGCAAAGCAAGACCCAGCTGGGAGGCAGAATTACGCAGTTTCCCGGAGGAAGACCATGCCAGGTGTCAAGGAACTGTTGGGAAATTATGCGCATTTTTCAAGGTGAGGATTGGGTAGGTCATCTGGGGGTCCAGTTGGGGATCTGCACAATTTCTCTAGGGAAGGTAGTGTGGGCAGCAAGAAGCTTTGGTAGGAAAAATTGCACATATTTCCATAGGAGGACAGGATCAGGGTGCAGGTGTTGCTGGTCAAAATTGCACAATTCTGGGAGACAGTCCAGGACAGGCAGCGGGGGCTCCCAAACATAACTGCGCAGTTTCTGCGCTGAGTGCAGAGCAGGGAAGAAATGCAAATGATAGTCAAAACTGCGCAATTTTCTGAGGGAGAGCAGAGCAGGCCAGCAGGAAGCCTGCCTGTTAGATCTGCGCAATTTCCCAGGCAATGTAGTGACAGGTAGCAGAGACTTGCCCCACATGTCTACGTAGTTTCTACATGTAGTTCAAGGCAGGCATGATGGACAAGTTCTGTGCATTTTTTGAGATCAGTGCATCCTTGGGTCACAACTCAAGTCAGTTTTTTTGGTTGACCAGAGGGAGGCTTAATAGGTGATCTTACGGGAAGCTCAAACTCGATCGGGTTTAGGGACAACTTCTACACAGTTCTGGGAGACAATCAGTTGGCTCACTTTCAGGATTGCGCAGTGTAGGCTACCCCAAAGGAAAACCTCAAGCTCTGCATAGTTTTGGGCAGCAGAGCAAGGTCACTGAGAGTAGGGATTGGTTGAAGGAGGGTTTTCCAATCGATAGATTTTCAGGAAAAATGACTAAGTGTGAAAGAAAGTGAACTTTTGCATTCATGACATTGCGATCACACACTTAGCACGACTCGACGGCAAGACACCTCAACCCAACAAGACAAGCATGTGGTAAGTGAGATTGACTCAAAGGTTAAGAGTGACAAGTGCGACACTTGAGGTAGATCTTCGAACAACCATGACAATACTTGCGCAACAGTGCATGCAACCTTGTGTGTGAGTATGATTGATATTCACAGAGCAAAAAGAACTCAGGCACACAAAGACAAACCTTTAAAATTGCCAGAACAAACTCGCAAGCATGACATAACAATCAACATGCCAAAAGACGATCACTTGTCGATCAAGCAAAAAGGGTGTAAAAACTTGACAAGAGCTCATGGGATGAGCCTGAGTGTTTGCAACCATCAAGGGGGAAAACCAAGTAAGGCTATGAAATTTGGATGTAGGCCAAAATTTTGGAGGGTGTTGTAGCCGCTACAACAAGACTCTACTAGTGTTTGTTGCAAACTCTAGATTTAATCATTATATAAAAATTAATATCATCATACCCTGTAATATCAAACTTCTACTAGGGATTTGTTACAAACCCTAGAATTTACAAACTATGAGCGTCAACAATTAGGTTAGCACATATAGATATCTAGGAACTCATAATCATGCACAAGCATACAACAATATCTACACAAACATCAATACATCAAATTTAGACATATAACAATTTTAATCAGGCCAGAGTTTCGATTAGAAAAATGAACATATTCCTAGGGATTCATTCATAAGAACTTGTTATAGATATTACACATGTTTAGTTCATATACCCTAAATTACCAAACCCTAAAGATCTAGGGTTTCAATACATGACTTAGATATTAACAACAAACCCTAAAGAGATAGGGTTTCTATAAAATGAACATATCGTTTATGAAGAGAACTTTATAACAAAGTTTATAGTCTAAGGCATACCTTTGAGTTGTTACTTACCAAACTTTGTAGGACATCAAATCTTGACGAGATTCAATATAACTCATTGCATACTTCAAGTCTATCATTTGAAGTCTCCTTCATAACACTCGAGCAAACAACAAGTTCTTCTAACCAAGAAAATATAAAAAGAAAGGCTATTACCATACAATACAGATATACTTTGATATGAGAGAGAAACCAAACACAAAAGAGGAGACGAGGAATAAAATATTTATCTTTTGGTGAATGATGGAGGCTCCCTCTTAATCCAATATTTGAGGGATACCTACAACTTATAGAAATAATTCAAAAAAAATTTAACACAACATGTTAGACTTACAAATTTTTAGAAATCAAAACATAAAGGAAATTCAGAACTTAGAATAGAAGGATATGTAAGAAATAGAGTCCCTATAAAATAAGTCTTTGACTTCAAATTCTTCCATCTTGTTCTTCTTTGGTGGAGCTTCATCAACAATGTTCACATGTTCCCTCTCTCTCTTCTTATTTCTTGGATTCTTTGGACAATGGCTTTTGTAGTGACCCATCTTGTGACAGTGGTAACATTCAATTTTGGATAGGTCCACTTTCTTCTTTGGTCCTTTGAACTGCTTGAAGGTTCCCTTCTTCTTGTGATGAGAAAAATAGGCATTTGAGGTGTTTCCTTCTTCCTCCCTCTTGTTGTTTACTAATGATATTCTAGCTTCTTCTTGACTACATGCATTCCACATTTGTTCAAATGTTGGAGTATCCTTCCAACTATTAAGTCTTGATGCAAAGGAACTCCAAGATTTTTGTAGTCCTAGAAGGTAGTAATTACAAGCTCCTTTTCTGGGACAACTTCATCTATTGCTTGGAGTTCATCTCCGATTCTAGATATCCTTATAAAATATGATGAAACAATGTCATCGTTTATCATATTAACAATTCTTAGCTCATTCTTGAGGCTTGCTATTTGACCAATGTTCTTGATTGTGAATAATTTGGATAGAGCCTCATACCTTTCTTGAGCGAAGTCTATGTTGGAAATGTGAGGTTGTCCTTTACTCCATCCATGATTAAATTCATGGCCAAGATTTCGAGTTCTCTAAACTTTACTTTCTCTGTGTCATCTGCATGCTTCTTGATTTTTCCTAGAACAAGATCCAAAACTTTGTTCTTCTCAAGGATAAGATCTATCCTCTTTTTCTAGGGCTTGTAGTTGGAGGCTCCTTCTAGTTTGTTTTCTCCCTTCATTGAGTTAGACATAGTTATTTTAGATAATAGATTATTCTTATATAGTCCTTTTCCTTTATGACCTTCCTTCAATCCTCTTTTCTTCAAAATATCTTCAGGCTTCCTTTTTCCTTCTTCTTCACCTTAGCTCTGAAACCATGTTAGAAAATCAGAAAGACAGAAAACTATGATGGCTGACCATGGATTAATAATGAACCTGCAACTAGGGATATGTTGATTCTATGGCTATAGAAGCTAATGAGGTTGCTACATAGATCCTTGTGGGGACAATGATATGGATAGTAAAATATTGATCAATGGTTTGGTAAATAGGAATGCAAGAAATCTCCTTGAGACACTAGCGAACCATGTTGCATCCAATACCAACTAACAATGATGTAGGTAGGTTTTGGGTATGCTCACAATATAATTTGAAAGGAAAATTATTAGGTAAGAATTCTCTTAGTAAAAGTTTAATATTAGCAATGATAAGAATGCATGAATGACAAGTAATTCAAGAGTTAGCATTGGCTATGCTCTAGGTGAGGTCAAAAGTCACCAAATCATTCCATGTCATTCGAAATAAATGATTTCTTGTTGTTTGTTTCCTTATCGAAGAGGATGACATGTTATGCTTATGAGACGTGTCATTGAATGGCTATAAGTTCCAATGAGGCACGTTGTTATTACATTTCATAGATGTACATGAATGATGACAAAAACATAGGTAGCGGGTAAGCATGTTAATGTGCGTGATGAGGTATTGTTTAAATGTGTAATTAGATGCATAATATGAATATGTTTATGAATATTCATATGAAATGTATTGGTACATAGCGAAAATAATACAGTCAATGCTAACTTGTGAAACTGAGATCATCTTAATGGTTGTTGAATGTTGCAACTAGGGAAGGTTGCATGTTGATATAATTGTAGGTGAATGCACTACCAAAAGTATCTAACTTGGGAAACAAAGATACAAAAGACGAGGATCATAGCCAAGTATTTTTACACTATTAGATTAGATTTGATCAACTAATTACAACTTTGATTGCATAGGACTGACACGTTAGGTACTAATATGGTCTTGTGAAGTATTTGTGTTATGTAGAAGGACGGGCTACATAAAGAGTAAATGACCAGCCTCGTTAACAATAAATACTCAAGGAATATGGAGCAAAGTTGCTATAAATTTCAAGAAAGTAGATTTAAATGATTAGAAATCAGCCAAAGAAGTCTTGTTTGCACTGATATGAATAATTAGACTATGGAAAACTTAAACTTTATAAAAGATTTAGAAAGGGGATTTGCCCCTTGAAATGATGTTTTTATTGATTGTTATACCTTTCTTCTGAAAAGGGTTTAATTTTGAAGTACATTAAACTTGAGCATGCGTGATCTATTTCTAAAACATGAATTTACAACTGAAATATAAAAAAAAAATGAAAATTCAATGTATATATCAATTAAAAAATTAGTTGTTTATTTAAAGGGTTGAAGCACATGTTTAAGATTAATTTGACTAGCAAATAATGTGTGAATGAAAATTGTGCATCACGAAGAGATGTAGTCCATTATTGAGAATATGACATTAAAGGACCACTTATTTGAAGTGGAATTTGATATAAGGAAGTACTTTCAACTATTGAAATATTCACGAGGACAATGGGCATGCAAGGCTAGAGGAGGAGTTAGATGGACACCTTTGAAAAAATCATCATCTGAATATGCATAATGATAGTAGCCAAGTAAATATGGAAGTCAACCATACTATGACAAGTAATTTGAAGGAATGGGTAAGCATTCCTTTAGGTTTGAGTTGTACTTTTCATGATATGAATTATTTTTAAATACACACGAGTTATGAATAGCTAAGAAGGATATGGTTAGGGTAAAGAGTTGCTAACACGTAAGATTTGGTAAAATTGTAGGAGTTGTCGTGATGGAAACCAGTGAGATAGGTGAATAAGACACTTCATGGTCAATGAGAATAATAGTGGATTAGGTAATGAAAATGTGGGCTTCTGAAACTATGAAGCTGTTGGGAACGAAATTTGATCAAGAAGTGAAATTGCGTGACACTCTAAAAAGGGGACGATTGAGAACCCATTGAGTCATAACAACTTGGGTGGAATTGTGATTTTAACCTTTGTTAGTGAAGAAGCCTTAAACCTCGGTTAAGAGCATAAAGGAAGTTTTGAAATGTTGGTTTGATTAAAGCACGTAAGGCATTAAGAGAAGGAGAAGCGTAGAAGGAATATTAGATCAGTGAAAGGATCCATTTTGTTGTGTGCAGAACTTGAGTGGCCATATTTTGTTGTGTTAGTAGGTCATGACTCAACACTTGGAGTGTAGAATCTTGAATCCTGTAAGTGAAGGAGAGAGTGAAAATGAAACTCTTGGCCTCAAACTAATTTGATTTGTTGGCATGAAAATTCTAAATGCCTTGTGAATTTATGAAATGGTTAAAGATGATATTGAATGGAATGATCATGTAATACAATGATGCTTACTTTTAATTTGATTGGTATGCAATTGAACATGATCAAATGTTGACTAAGTGATGGTTTTAAAATAATTTTGTAGTTGTTATATATGATATATTGAAAATAATTTTATGCCCAAGAAATTAGCACGTTGGGGCTTAATGAGAATGCAAATTACAGGGAGAGTGCCTTGGGTATGGCATGGGATGCATGCCCACAATGAAAGTTGAAAATATCACCACTTGCAAATAGACAAAGTACTATGAGAAGAGTCTCATGTATGTGAGACATCTCTTTTGTATGAAGGAATTTTGACAAATAAAATTTTTTCTTGAAGTTTTGTGAGTATATCTCATGTAAATTTAATGTTGTAGTAAAGGTGAAATAATGAATCACCCAAGAAGGACCCCCGGTCGAGGTGAGAAGGAAGGAAGGTAAGGGCAGAAGGACAGCTCGTGGGAGCGGCTGGACAAGGCGACTACTTACTGCCTGAAGCGCCGTCCAAAAGGCCATGGTGGCGACATGCATGTCAGTGGGGATCTCGAGGGAATGGAGTAGGAGTGGGAGGAGAGAGAAGTACAGAATTGGTGGCGGTAGTGGGATGGGAAGTGGGATAGGTGAGATGAATTACTTGAGTGTGGCAAAGAGAAGAAGGCAACTTAGTATGCGTCGAAAGGAAGAGGAGCAAAGAGTAGCGCAGGCGTTGGGAGCATCAACGGGAAAGCGTGAATTCAGGTATGTCTCCTTAGGCCTTCCTTCTGAATTTCTCTCTGTTTTGCTGGTATGATGGAGGAGAGAGGTCTGGTGGTAATCTCCGGGGAGGAAGGGAGTATGAGCAAGGTAGTCTTTTACTCTACCATGCAAAGTAAAGAAGAAGCGAGGGTTAAGCTGAGTGTTGCACAAGATGGACGGAGGATGAGTGAACCAAAGGACTGCCTGGGGAGAAATACCAAGGACCAGAGTGCCCATACTACGAAGAGGGCGAGAGAGTCAAGTTGAGAAAACTATGAACTTGACCCAGGTGATGGTTAGTATGACAAAGGGTTTACTTACCTTCCTGTATCCGGGAGAAGAAAATCAATGGAAACCTTAGAACAATGGAGATGATTGGAATAGGGTAGGAGGGATTAGGGAAAAGGAAGTGAAGGATGATGGAAAGTCTGAAACGCATGGAAATCTAACTTCTGTTGGTGAAAATTGCAAACAGGCGACACTAAAGGGGAAAATGGCACGCTTGGGTAGAGGTAGGGGGCGTGGAGGCAGAGGGCGACAGAGCCAGCAGAATAGAGCTGACCAACTAACCTCGATGCCTGCAAGCTAGTGGCGTGGGAGGAGATCTATGAGGACTGCAGTCCAGGAAGAAGTTAGAGCCTACCGAGAGGGGACGGATGAGGACATCTGTAGAAATTTTGAATAATTTAACACATATTCAACAGAGATTATCCTGATCATGTACTATTGCAGAAAACATACACAATACATAAGCTCCTCTACGTTG
>APFE031582377.1:196810-209751 GCA_000404065.3 Pinus taeda
AAGAGCATACAGGTTCTTGACCCGTGAACCAATCTGCTTCACCTGTCTAGTGATGATGTGTCTAAGGAAAACCTTTCCCTTACTGAAGACTACACCATAGCCTCTGTCTTCCAGCATCGTGATTGACAGCAAGTTTCTCTTCAGTCCTGGTACATACTTGACACCGGTCAAGGTAAGGTGAGCTCCATGCTCCCTCTGAAAAATAACCGTGCCTACACCTGAGACACTATACTTCTCATCATTACCCATCCCTATGAGTATCTGGAGATCTTTCTCCTCCAAAGTACTGAACAAACTTTTGTCACCGGTCATGTGGAAAAAAGCTCCACTGTCAAGAAACCAACCACTTCCCATCATGGATGAAACCATGCATGCGAAGAGTGTGAAATCCAACTCAAACTGTGAAGCAAGTGCCTCACCTTCAGATCCTTCCTCAGATCCCTTCTTGAACTTCTTCTTTGGGCAATTAGAAGCATAATGGCCCAACTCATGACAATGAAAGCATCTCACCTTCGACTTGTCAACCTTCTTCCCATCATTGGAAGAAATGGATTCGGAAAGAGAAACCTTACTCTTCCCCTTCTTCGCCTTACTCGCTAAGGCACAGTTCTCCTCATCATGCATAGATGAAGAACTGTCTCTGGTGCGCCGCCTGATCTCCTCCTGCACAAGATCTGACCATAGTCTTTCCCATCCTGGCAACTTCTCCCGACCACTGACAGAGTCCTGATAGGAATGCCAACTCTTCGGAAGACCAAGGAGAGCCAAGCTCACCAAGTCCTTATCATCGAGAGTAACCCCCACACTTTCCAGCTCATCTCGACACTGAGTGAACTTCGTGAGATACTTGGGAATACTGTCACCCTTCTCGCATTTGATGTTTCTGAGTTTATCTTTGAGCACCAGCTTCCTCTGATCGCTCTTGCTTTGGAATAATTCTGTTAATGATTTTCACATCAAATATGGAGTAGCCTTTCCATGGAGGCTGGACACAATGTGATCCTTCACGCCCTCCAACAGAATCCTTCGACATTTTGCGATCTTCTTTTGCCAAGCATCAGCTTGAGTAGCATCAGTAGGCTTTGAGATATCCGTATCTATGAACTCCTTCAGCCCGTTATCATCCAATACTGCCTCCATCCTGTCCTTCCATGCAATATAGTTCGAGCTACCCTCAAGAGCATACTCTAATCGCAATCCGTTGAAAGACATTGCTGCGTTGTCACCAAGAAAACACTGCTGCAAATTCGAATTCCACCAGCAACCAACTCAACCGCCTCAGATCTAAGATTCGTGAGAACACAATATTTCTTGTACAGAGATTAACTGTATGGGCTTTGACCGGATATTTCACCTTCCAAAGGAAGGATGAATCCAGAGGCTACCTGGCCCGATTACAGACTCTGCCTGAAGAAATAAAACGTTGTCACTTCCTGAATAATAGATCTGATGATCAATCCTCGCTTTGATATCCTGTAGAAATCTCTTCTACAAATCAACCAGCTCTGATACCATGTAGAAATTTTGAATAATTTAACACATATTCAACAGAGATTATCCTGATCATGTACTATTGCAGAAAACATACACAATACATAAGCTCCTCTACGTTGATCATCAATATAGCAGCATCAATAACAATAAAACATCAAGAGCATTCACACATTAACACAGTATGTATCCCGGGGAAAGCATCTCGCTAAAAACCCCAACTATCTATATATTAATGATTGAGTCATGTAACATTACACAACATAATACTTCTCACAAGTATCTCCACCTCTGTACACACAATACAGCTCAGATCTGAATCAATCACTGGCTCAAATCTCCTTCGTTGCTTGCCTGCCTCCGCTGCTCAATACCTGCTCAAGAACTGATGATAATTCCAAGGCAACCACGTATTTACTTGGAAAAATCACGTGAGCACAAGCTACAATGTGGGAAAATACGTGGCCAAACTCATTGGCATACTCAATCCCTTGATTGTGCAAGATCTGATGCACAACTATAGTCACAACTGATAGCAATCTGATTCTCTAACACCTGTCCCTGCTGAACTGAACATGCACTGACATGCAACTGAGTTAACTGATGTATTCATTAGTTGTATTATGAGTTAATAACTTGTGAATTAATTAATAACTAATTCACCCAACTCATCTCTAGTCTATTGGCCAGTTAGACTAAATACAACCAGTTTAACAAAGCTAAACTGAACACAACTCCATCAACTGCACCTCCAGTCCACTAAACTCAACTCACTTGAGTTCTAACTGAAGTCCTGCATGCAAATATTAGTCATCCCATAGGTAACCACGTATTTCCTTCTGGGATCTGCATGTACCACATCCGTAGCTCATCCTGAAGTGCTCCAAGAGAATAAGACAAAGTTT
The DNA here is from genome assembly GCA_000404065.3 of Pinus taeda. Taxonomy (NCBI): domain Eukaryota; kingdom Viridiplantae; phylum Streptophyta; class Pinopsida; order Pinales; family Pinaceae; genus Pinus; species Pinus taeda. Next base: position 199,207 of record APFE031582377.1, read on the forward strand.
ATAGTCTAAATATTATTATGAGCTAATAATATTTGACTGTTCTATATTTAGACTGAGCAGTCACTCCGCTGTGGTCTAAAAATAGAAGTCCATCTATTTTTTCCAACTTGATCAATCATCCATAAACAGCAACCTGCAATCCATAGACATGATCCATATGTCTAAAAATAGACATAGTCTAAAAATAGACTTGCGCCAAAAATAGCCTGCGGGCCCACTTAGTGAAGGCGACTCTTTTCACTAAGCTCCATCATCTTGTTGCAATCTCAACAACATCTGCCAACTAATCCAAGAAGTGGAAGAGAATGTTATGGAAGAGCAGTCAGATCTTGAGACAGAGGAATGCACAGACATCATCCATGACCCAGGCAAAACCAGAGGGCATATGATGCTCTATAGGCAAGCCCTTCATGTTTATTGGGTGTTAAAACGGCTTCTATAGAAGGCTCTTGAGCAGGTAGCAGGAGACGTGGCAGAAATGGCACAAGGAATGTCGAATCTCAAGAAGGAAATGAAAAATCTCTAGGTCATCTTGATAATGCAGGACAACAAGCTGGAAGAGATCCAACAAAGGTTAATCCAGATGACTCAGGCACCCAAGGACCCCGTGGAAGCTCCTGCAAATGTTGTCTGGGTCAATGAAGACCAGAAGGAATAATCCTTCACTGTTTACTTTGATTTTTTGCAGATAGCTCTTTTTTAAGACTTTTATATATGTTAAATTTTAGTTTGTTAAGTGTTTTTAACTGCATAGTGCATATAGCTTGGATGGAAAGACTGGTTAAATTTTGTTACTGGACGATTTATAGCAAACTCAGGTGGCCAATAGACTTGGTTTCCCTTTTGGGCAAGCTAAGGCCACCAAAACATTGTATTTGGTTTAATTGGATATTGTGAATAGAAAAGGAAGGTACTACCATTGCTTACAAAAAAAAATGAATCACCCAAGAAGGATAGATAAATGATGTGAAGCAAAAAGTCTAGGAACAAGGTTATTGAAGTGACACTAGACATAAAGAGAGCTATTGGGAAATCTCCTTTTCAACTGGTCTATGGTCTGGAGGTTGTACTACGCCTTTCACTGGAACTACCAGCAATAGAATTATTAGAGATTTAGTGGTAGAACTTGACAAGGTAAAGATGATAATAAATTGACTAATAGAAGTTCAGGAGCAAAGGAATCAAGTGTATGATAGGGTCAAAGAGTATCAACAATGAACGAAAACATTGTTTGATAAAAAGGCCATACCCATGAGAATTAAAATATGTTAGGAGCAAGTCGGCAAAAAGTTGTGACTATAAGACTAACATTTCTTTCACTATTACTATGAAGGAAAACCTTGGTAAGGAAAATCGCCTAAGGGGATTTCCTAGACCCAAAAAGGTGGGTGATTGCCAAAGAGACAAGACTCGTTGTCAATCTATTTTTTCTTCTAGATAAACTGTGTATATTAATTGAAATGATCAATGTTTCAGGTGGATGCTCCACTCATCATTAGGGCTCATAAGTTGTTTGCAAGAGCAAGAGTGCACAACCAAATTAAATAGAAAGATTGGTAATGACTAATAATATTGGGAATTTTTTTTTATTTTTTTTTGAAGAGGAATGGAAGAATATTTAGTTAAAGATTAAATGTAAAGAATAATTGGTAATTGCTAATAGAATTGATCAGTTAAAAAAATGATTAAAGAGAAAATTTAGTTAAGGATTAATTGTTTTAAAATGGAGAAGGGAATCCAAAAGGTTAGAATTGGTAAAAGGAAGGGGAGAAAAGAGAAATAGGTTACCAAGGTTATTAATATATGTATTAATTACTAGTTAAAAATTTAGTTAGTTGGGTCGGATATATTAATAGGTAGTTAGGTTAAAAAAAAGATCTTAAAATTAATTAATTAGTAATTAAAGTATTATTGATATTTATATTAGTTTAATCTGGTAGTTACAATATTTAATTATTAAAGTGTTAAAGTATTAATATTAAAAATATTATGCTTTAAGTTATAATATTACTAATTTTGTTTCTATAATAAATTAATATTAGTTAGGTGATCAGTACTATTTTTTATTTTATATGATTATTGATATTGTTTTATTATTAAATAAAAAATTATAGTTATTTAATGTTCTATAATCATTAAAAATTAATTGGGTCAGATCTATAATATAACTATAATTTGTTATTAATAAAAAAATTAGTTACTTAGTAAGGAGATTTATTAATAATTAATTACTTTAAAAAATGATCAGTGGGTTAATTAAATATTATTAATTAGTTTATTTTTTTTAAAGCAAGTACCGAGAATAGTTATTATATTTAAAAACATTGAGCTAAAGTTCAGTTTAAATACATGATTTACATAAGCAAGTTGAAACTAGTGGAGATGGTTATAATGGAGTATTTATCAACAACCATTTACAAAATTCTGATCTTGAAGTTTTTGAAAAAAATGTTATAATATGTACAATATTCTACTTGTACATTCGTCAATGCTGACCTAATAAAAACCAAAATTTAAAAAGCATCCACCCCTTTTTCCCTTGTTAAGGAAGGGAGATATAGCCCTTTTGTCCCTACCACCAAAGTTCACATTGATTTAGCCTTGGCCCAATTAGCCATGTGATCAGCATTGGAGTTGTTTGATCTGAGAACATGGAAATATTTCTTCTTGGGGATACACTAGTAAAACTGATATATCTACTTGAAATTATGACTTAACTTTATATATGAGGAGAGAGATCCTGGATATAAATGGTGAATTGTATTCAAAGAATCACGAAAAACAATCACCTCCTAAATTCCCAGATTTACAATATGCTTCAAACCCTGATAGAAGGCATAGGCTTCAACAATGTTGTTGGAAGTGTGATCTAAACTTGAAGCATACCTATGTTATTCTTGATTCTCAGGCCAAAAAATTACCCATCTCCCTCCCCCGCTCTTTCCGCCCCTATTAATTAGTATAATAGATTGTTAATGAATTTTTTAGTTTATTATCTTTTTTCCCAAAAAAACCTGTATTTTCAATCATAAGTTGGAAAAAAATACATTATGCATATGCACATGAAGTGCATTCCCTGAGATTTGCCCCGGTCCTACATGAGGCTAAAAATAAAAATGCATAAAGCATACCATGTAATGGCCAAATGGCCAAGGAAAGATATATACAAACAACAAAAATGTAAAACTAAATTGAGGAAGATCAACAAGTACCAATCTTCCCCTTCTTTCCTTGTTTTTATGGACCTTTTTCCAAACCCCCAAGTCAGTACCAACTGGGACAAAAGCTAGATAACCTTATGATAAATCTAAAGGATGTTCTTACTCTGAATATGAGCTTTCATATACATGGACACATTTTGTGCCCCCAAACCATCCTTGTGTGTATCTCATTAGTATGTTGTTCTAACACCATATGAGTTTCGAATATGTCATATTATGTTTAGGAGAAGCATCATCAATGGTCACCACACTACCATGTAAGACATGATGTAACTAAGCTTCCTCTTTTGCTTGGGTTGGTTGGTTTTCCAAAAGTGTCCTCCTCCTCCTCCTCTGATTAGTGAGGCTCAGAGTATTTCCAACCTTTTTGTTTATTTGATGGCCTCTTCTTTTTAATTTTGGATTTTTTTGGCCCGGGACATGAGTTTTTTAAATGACCAGTTTGAAAACATTCTTGACATTTAAACATCATGTTCTCATAATCTAATACTTGTGTCCAACTGATATCCTTATGTTTCAATAAAATGTGGCCAAGATGACCTAACTGAGATCAGTCTCAACACAAACTCTGGAAAAACATAGTTACCGATTAAATGAGAACTATTACCTCAAAACAGATACTCTAGCCAAAAAACTCCAAAAAAACATGAAAAAACAACCCTAAAATGGAAGTTGTGTATGCTAGAATGACGTTTTTTTAGGGTAAATTTTCAACAATTTTTTTAAATGGAAGTAAAAACCATTTTTTTTTTGCAAAATGGATGAAAAAACACCCTCAAAAAATAAGTGTTGATGCTAGAACAAAAAAAAAAACCGGGTTACAATTTTGACACTTTAGGAATGGACTTGGAAAAACTATAAAATTTCAACAATTTCCATCCATATTGTTAAACATAAAATATCTTGACTCTAAAAAACCCTGAAATTGAAATTGTTTTGAACAATAGCATTAACGATAAAATATCAAAACTCAGAAAAACCTTAAGATTTTGACAAATTTTCAACCATGGAATTAAAAACCTTAAGTTTTTAACATATTTCAATCATGAAATTATGGACAAATTATATGACTAAAACAATTTTAAAAAATGAACAAGTATATGCAAGATTCATTTTTCCAAGAGTAATTTTTATTTCAAAGGCTAAAACTATAACTCTTTTCAGATTTTAGCTTAAGACAACTTATCCTTTTGCAACAAAAACCTAAAAATCAACCATCAAAACGAAGTGCCCTTTTTAATGAGGCATTAAAATTTCAACATTTTTAAAACTATCTTATATCGAATAATAACAATAAATAATATCATGGAAATATCACTGTATAATTTAAAAAATCAACATTAATTTCTAATATTTGTTTACTTTTAATCAAAATATCAACTTTGGCAGATTGAATATCACATACATTTTATTTTTGTAATTCATTATTGCATTCACCGGGGATTCACTAGATATTGTAGGTATCTATTTTTTCATTAACATTTTTTATACCCCTTTATATTTTTCATTGACTTTAAGCTCCATTTTTTATATCTGTCAATATGAAAACCCTTTACCCCCTATATATCCCACAATATATTATATCATTTTTTCTTTAATATATATCCCCCAATATGAACCCATGTGGTATGATATTGCTCCCCCAGTGAAGGTCCCCTAATTGCATTGTGGATATTTTAAAGAGATGAATTCTTCATAATTAAAATATATAATCCAACAAACATAGAAATGTCCCATAACATCATGTAAGATCATATGGAAGCCAAAATATATATTTCAAGTTACCATGCAAACATCTCTAAATATATGAATTCCTTTTAATTAAAACATATAATCCAACAAACATAGAAATGACTCATAACTTCATGGAAGTCAAAATATTTATTTCAAGTTACCATGCAAACATCTCTAAAGATATGAATTCTTCATAATTAAAACATATAGTCCAAATAACATAGAAATGACTCATAACTTCATGTAATATCATATGGAAGTCAAACTATGTATTTCAAGTTACCATGCAAACATCTCTAAAGATATGAATTATTCATAATTAAAACATATAATCCTACAAACATAGAAATGACTCATAACTTCATGTAAGATCATATGGAAGTCAAAATATTTATTTCAAGTTACCATGCAAACATCATTTACATAAAATGTCGTAGACATTTATTCAAAACCATCTATAGGTTTTGGCACAACATCAAAATCTACATCTTCATATGAATGACTGGATGCAGATGAAGATGACCCATATTTTTCTCTTTCATCAACTAGAGCCCCATCTGAGTCAACATGCATGCCCACCATTTCATGTTTCAAAAGTTTTCTAGATCTACGACTAGGTTCAATGGACTCCCATCTCAACACTGTTTCTTCTGGTAGCAACTTCTTCAAAATCTCTATGGTCTTGAAGCGAAGAGTTCCTCTCTTTGTTAAATTGAAGTCATAGACAAGTATGTCAACATCCACCAATTTTAAAAGATTTTTGTGGTGGTGATTTATATTTGTACCCTTTCTTTTTCTCTTTCTTTCAATTTGTTTATCAATTACCATCTATGGCTTGTACACACCATTGAATGGGTGGGTATTTGTGGCATACCAGTGTACTTCAACAATTGTAATATCTTTATTTTCTTTAACGACCTTTATAACCTTCGCACCAGAAGTAGATAGCCAAGTGGATCTCCATCGGCTAATACGACTATCATGCAACCCTCCTTAACATCATGCACAGAACCCTTGTAAAGGTCTTCCATGGCTTCACATTGTGCACACGATCTTCTAGAATCAATATAGATTTCTCTTTCCTCTACTTGTTGAGAATAATAATGCCTTGAGATTGTTGTTGTTCAACAATGTGTCTTTCCTCCTGTTCATTTGGTGTATTTTGTGGCCAAAGAAATGCAGTCTTCAAAAGTGTATCTTCATTTCCTGATCTTGAAATGATATCACTTTGATCATTGAAAAAAGACACCCACCAACTAAATCAACAACATCAAAGTACTCATATGTATCTCTAATACATCTTTTTTTTCTTCCAGGCTTTTAGAATAATTTATCTCTCTCTTATGCCTTTGTGCATTATGGAGTTCAGGAAATGATTGTAATAATATTATCTTTGATGCAAATATTGGATGATCTAGAATGAACTTCAAAAATGCTAAACCTGATGACGACCCCCATTCTACAACAGTTGAATACTTCTTGCCCCATATAAGTGTTTTGCCATCAATTTTTTTGATACGAAATTGATGCTGGAAGCTAATGTCATTATGTTATTCAATGCATTTCTTCTCACCATGCGATCCCAGAATAAACCTTTGCATGTCAATAGTTTCTTCCAACACATGAAAAATAGGCTCTGGAATGTATGATTTCTTAATACATCTAATTAATATGGCTTGCCCCAACATTCCTCCTCCTCAATGTTTCTGAAAACGACTAAACATCTGATCAATATGGTCATGAGTGTGCCCAACAAGAAGGAAACCAACCTTTACCTTTTTAAAAATACTCAATTCAACAAGCATGTTTATATATCCATAAAGAACTTGATTTTTGTTTTCACGACTGGTGTTATCTAATTGCAGATACAAAACTTTCGGAAGAATATCAAATCAATGAGAAAGCACATCATGGATTATAGTTATGGTAATATTTGCATCATTATGAATATTTGGAGCTGTGAAGTAAACCATTGGCAAAATCTTCCCATTAAAGTCCATACAACCAACCAAGTGAAACTAAATACAATTTTCTTCCTGTAAATTTTTTGGTGTGCGGACAAAATGTGGCATAAGTGTTTTCTTCTGGTCCATACCATCAATTATCAGACCCACATATTTATTTGGATTATCATAAAACTTCTTTCGATACTTATACAATTTTTGTACAATTTTTGTCTTTCACCTGTTTGCTAATTGTGATGCTCTTGAAGTGCTTTGACAATGGAATCTGCACATAAAATAAAAGAAAACTATTAATAAATATATATTCATAGTTGATAACTATCCAATTTTTAAAATAATGTTATGAATGCATACCTCTTTCTACCCCTTGACATTTATCCCCGTTTTATTTAAGAGAAGCACATGTACTGCAAACCCCCATCCTTGTCTTCTTAGGAACACGAACATTGTTGAATTTGTTCTTCCATATCCTTGTAAAATATGAATATGTAATAAAATCACCATCTCCTTCAACACCTTCTGCATATTCTTTGTATAAGTTGTAGATTTCTCGTCTTGAGAAATTATCTGGAATATGTATTGTGTCTTTATTTCTCATACACTCTCCATGCTTTGAAAATAAGTCTTTCATCCATGACATTGCAGTAATCGCTGATGGTACAAACTCTCTTTTATAACATACTTCTGAATAATATGTCAGATCTCTTTCCAGTGTTTCTTGGATTTTTGACAAACGAAAATTACCAATTGAATGCAACATTTTGAAATCCTTTCTACAGATCAATACATTCCCAATATGATAAGCATAACATGCTAGTGTAGATTGCATGCAACCCACTAAAAATGATTTTTGCATGCTTTTATTCATTGACAAATATCTCTTCCTTTGCTTCAAAGCAAACTTGAAATCCATACGTTTCAAGAAATCCTTTTGATAACATTCACTTGAAATCAGATCAATGATAGAACTTCTATTTGTTAGATATTCTGTTCTAGACCTTGCATAACTGGAATATTTTGGATTGATATTAAAAGGTCTACTCTTACTCCTAGATACAATATTTTCTTGCAATGTCTCCATCATTTCATTATTGTCTGTAGAAGCATTTTCACTTGAAGGAAATTCTTCACTACCAACATCTGCGCTTTTGAAATCCCGACTCAGACGAAATTCTTCACCATCTTCATCCCTGCTTTTGAAATCCTCCCTTGGAGGATTCAATTCTTCATCACCATGAGTGCCTTTGAAACAATCACTTAGAGAAAATGCATTATTCACATTTATGCCTCTAAAATTATCATTTGCGAGAAACTCTTCGTCCTCCCTTTCATAACTTGTGCTTGCATAATCCTTAGGATTATGAGTAAGTGGAAAATATGACTCTCTATTCATAGTCAAATTATCATTTGCAGGAAATTCTTCATCCTCCCCTTCATCAGTGGTGGTCTTATAATCCTTGGGATTAGGAATAAGTGGAAACTTTGAATTTCTATTTAATGGAAATTATTCATCTTCTCCTTCATCAGTGGTGCTCTCATAATCCTTAGGATTATGACTAAGTGGAAACTTTGAATCTCTATTTACTGGAAATTGTTCATCATCGCCCTTCCCTTTCTCAGTGGTTCTAATACGTTAGAATTGGTCAAAACATTTATATTGTTAATATTTTTTAATAAAATTAATAATTTTAATTTTTTATTAATAAACCAAAATTTTAAATTAATTTATAATATAATATATTTAATGAACTAAATTATATATATATATATATAAAAGAGTAAGTTTCATATGATTTTATTTATATTCCAATATTTTTTTAATATGTAAACATGTATATATATATTGTTTAAAAGGAATAGCCAAGTAATTTGGATTCATATTTACATGATACAAAATTGATTTCCATTATTATTATTATAATCTCTAAATATATCATATTATACAAAATTGATTTTAACCATTATTTTTATAATGTCTAAATACATCATACTTTCGAGGGTTTAAAAACTATATTCTTTTAATCATAACTCAGTACATCTGTTCAGCCTCACGGAGCAAAATAAACCTTAAAAGCAAAAGAAAGAGAATCGTACATTTATTTTCAATTCAAATATCAATTATGTATACATTTGTAAGTATAAATCCTCTAAAAGTTTCCTATCAAAAAATAAGATACCATTTTGTTTTGAGATCTACTAGTGCGTTGGAATCCCGATTATTCTCGTCCATTCTGCGCTTCTATTAGCAGATTGAAGTTTGGGAGTCCTTGGGTCTCTATGTTGACGGAGCTCGCTGAAAGGGGAGAGGCCAAATATGTTTTTTTTTGTTTTTCCTTCATTTTAGTTTTTTATATATCAAATTTCATCTTTAATTCTATTTATCTAAGATTTTGGTCTATAAGTTACTCCATAATTATTATAGGGGAAGAAGCTAGTTGGTTGGGATGGATATTTATAGTGGGGAATGGCTTGGTTCACATTTTCCTCGTCTCCTTGCATCATTGTAATTGATTTCACTGGTAAACCACAGAATTCTTGAAAACTCTCTTTGTTCTTGCAACTGAAATGAAATGGCTTTTAATGACGTCCATGAGACCGACCACCCACTAGTGCTTAATCCATATTCATATTTTTTTCTAGGTTAATTATGTTGTTATGGATCTTGAGTAAGAAATTCATTGTTTTGTGAAGTCTTGTTTTTTCAAAAAGTCCATTGAGATTGTTCACCTTTAGGCTGTTATCAAATTGACGGAGGATAACTTCATACGTTTCACATTCTTTGATAAAATTCCATTGTGTTTCTCCCACCCCTCTGTTGCAAAAAATGCAATTATGTTCTTCCCAATCTTCTTTAGGGACCACCCATTTACTAATTTCACATCTTAGATGATGGGAGCTAGTCCTCAGCTAAGCAATTAAAATTTTAGTTTTTCCCTTGATTGAGGAACTGAAATACTCTTTATCATCATGTTTCCATGTTGGGTTAAATTCTTTGACATAATATGCTTTATTTTTCGCTGCCTATTTTTTCCACGTGGCAGTCCTAAATTTTCCTAACACCCACATTTTTATCTCCTCCTTAGCATGAGGGAAATCAAGCAAATTTATGTCCCATTTGCCTAACCATTTTATATTTTGTTTCATCCATATCTTTTTCCAACGGTTGAGCTCTTCTTCAACAACTGATTTAGGCCACCAGTGCTTATCCATATTTTCAACCTTCTTTAGATAACTTAGCAAATGAATGATCGTTGATGCCTCAATTGGAAACATACCAGCCTCAGCTAAAAGGATATCATATGGGATTGTTGATTTGATTTTGAGGCTACTTGTGATCATGTGCTTTTGAATTCTTTCTACTTGTCGCCATTTGTGGTGTTAGTGTCAGTTTTTTCAGCCTTCCTCCAGTGATCAAACATGCTCTTACAAAGTTATTTTGAAGTGTCAAGGTCAAATTTTGTCATTTCAAAGAGTTTTCAAGCAAAATTTGGTCACTAGGCATTAGGTCTAGGGTTTGCTTTCACTCCTTCTAAAGTTGTCAAAATGGCGGTCTATGTCATCATTTAGCTGAGTCTATCATCATTCATAGGGTTTTCATTATCATGTCAGTGTCTAATGAGTCATTT
>APFE031582377.1:209771-233362 GCA_000404065.3 Pinus taeda
AGATTGACTGGAGAGAGCCTTCTCATACCCCGTAGGGCTAGCTACGAGGTGAAATGGTTTGATGTTGCCTTGAAGGTTCGCCTTTCTCAGCCTGAGGTGAAATCTCAAGCGCTAACATGTGGCTTGACATGTTTCTCCCCCATATTTTGCAACCATAGAGGATAACTGACACAACTAATATACCAAAGCAAGTTTTCTTAGTGTTCTAATCCCATGGTTCTACCTGTCTACACGTTTTCTGAAGAAGGTAAGAAGCTTTCCACCCTCCTTAGATTCTCTTTGATCTACATGTCTCCTAGCTAATCCTATAGTGAAAATCAATTCCTAAATATGGGTATTCATCTACCATCTCTAAGGGGTTGCCCTAAGAGAGAAAAGCAACCTGATGTTTCTTTCTTTTCAAAGAGAAAATCATGACTTTAGTTTTGTTAATATTTACTTGCATCCCACCTCATGAAAAAATAGTTCCAGAGCTTTCAAGTGTTCTCTTAAACCTACTGCCGATTTAGCAATAAGAATAAGGTCATCTGCATATAAAAGTAGTTTCACCACATATCTTGCTAGTTGGATGCGTTCTCCTTCGGTATCCTCTTTTCAAGCTTATTAATATATAAACCAAACAATGTGGGGGGAAAGAGGACACCCCTGTTTGACTCCTATGTCATTGCCAAAGCATTCAGACATGCCTTCTTTTTCTCTGATTCTGGCCCTAACCCGCTCACAGAGCTTATGAACAAAGCTTATCAATGAGCACCAGGATTAGATATGGAGCATTGCAATGTCAAAAGTGATCTTGCGAGAGGCCTAGTGAGATGGTATGATAACAAAACTAAGGGGGGGCCATCATTAAACATTATCTTATTGCCCTTTGACGCCAACCACCAATGAATTAAATACGACCCTGCAAGATTTATCCACTGTGACAATCCTTTTGCACAGGAGTTGAAGGAGCACATTTGTGAGAGATGTTGGAGGATGAGGCCTCTGATACCAACGAGGTTCCAAATTTTCCCAGAAAAGAATGGAAATTGCGGTGATATTTTCATCAAATCCGACAGAAATTTTGGGAAATTTGGGTTACAACTGCCAAGTTTCAAGATTTTGATTGCCAATGGGTTTTTGATGGAGTTGAATTTGTTTCCACTATCAAAAACAAGATTCACACACTTCTACTGTCATATTTTTTGAGGAAAAATTGGCTAGATTTTGGCGATTTTTTGTCGTCTAGTAAAATTTGTCGCCTCGGTAGACAATGCCCATTTGAATTGCCTAGTCTAACGAGGCTTTAAATTAGCCTGAAAAATCAATTGAAATTCTGACGAGATTTTCATAAAAATCCAGTAGAAATTTTGGGAAATTCGGGTTATAATTGTCAAGTTTCAAGATTTTGGATGCCCCAAGGTTTTTTAATGGCACTGAATCCATTTCCACTATCAAAAACAAGATTCACACACTCCCACTCTCAGACTTTTTGAGGAAAATTTCGCTGGATTCCGACAAGTTTTTGCCATCCAGGCAAATTTGTCACCTCTGTAGACAATGCCCATTTGAATTACGTAGTCTAACAAGACTTCAAACTTCCCCGGAAAACAATGGAAATTCTGGTGAGATTTTCATAAAACTTTTCATAAGTTTTGGGAAATCTAGGTTACAATGGTCAAGTTTCAAGATTTTGGGTGCCCCAAAGGTTTTTGATCATGTTCAATCCATTTCCACTATCAAAAATAAGATTCACACATTCCTACTGTCAATTTTTTTTTAGGAAAATGTGCCCAGATTCTAGTGAGTTTTTACTGGACAAATTCACCACTCAATAGACAACACCTATTTGAATAAGCCTGACATCATATTAAGGCCTAACTCCATCTCCCTTCTGCATGGGAAAATACCATTCTTTGTCATGGCAGTTAAAATTTTAATCTTCATCCTGTCACGTCGCTCCATATTTGTATTGTTGTCCTCCACTAACCATAAATTGTTTGTCATGCACATATTGTCTTTTGTGCAAGTATTCCGGACATAGAGTGTGAAGAATCGAGAAGGCAGGGATTGGAATTTGGAGTTGTATTTAGTGTGACTTTTTGGACTTTCCGGTGCCCAAATCTGACGGACAAAATTGAGTTGAAATCTCGATTTGTGTTATCTAAACTAGTTTTTTGACTGTATATATGGATTCAGCACCCTGAAAAACCCCTAGGGCACTTCGATTGTGCAGGGGTTACCCATCAAACTTGTGATTTCAATGAATTCCTATCGCATTTTAGAGAATTTAGACCAGAAAATCCCACCAGAAAAGCTTCCAAAAGTCTCACTAAAGACAACTCATTGGAATTTCACTTCCAGTGTGATTTGATCAAATTGAACATTAAAATTGCATAAAATTTGACAAGTGCTTCAGATTTGAAATTCATTCCCACCATACAAGAATGTTTGAGTGTTGTCACGTGCATAGTTGCTGGCAACTTATCCAACTTGTTTTCATGGTTTAATTGACCCTTAGTGATGGTGGTAGGGATCGTTTTCCTTACCCTTTAAGGACTCAAGTGTTTATGCGTGATACAGGGAAATGTACTTTTGCAAATAAAAAACGAGAAGGGAGTCCCTTACTGTAATTAGTTGGCAAACTTTTGAGATAAAGTTTAAAGAATACTTAACTTTTGAGGTAAAGTTTAAGCCATACTTTTGAATAAATTATAAAACTCTATTTGATTATTGAAACTATTTCTAAGTTTTAAGAATATATATAATATATATATTTATTTTTTTATTTTTTCTCTACCCTATAAACTTATCCAGCCACCACCCCAACCTCTTGTTCCCACCATTGGGTTTGAAAAGTTTACTTTAACAATAAAACTTTATTTACCAATAATTTCACATTCTTAAAAAAATATATATATATATATATATATATATATATATATAGTTTTTATAAGTTATGTATACCACAAAATATATATATATATATATATATATATATAATAATTTCTCTACCCTAATAAATTATCCCACCACCATCCCAACCTTTGTTCTCACCATTGGGTTTGAAAAGTACCTTAACAATAAACTTTATTACCAATAAATTTACATTCTCAGAAATAATAATAATATTAAATTAAATGAGTATACATAACTTATAAAAACTAAAATATCATTATTAATATTACATGTAAGTTATAGATGGATAGCTTGAACCAAAAAACTAATAAATAGCAAAGATACAACCACTAACTCCTAATCGTCAAAATTTATCCACTTATTATTTAATTATTTTATTTGTTTAATTTTTATTTTTATTGATATTATTTATTACTAGTATATTATTAAAAACAATAAAATAACTCATATTTGCAAATAAAAAATAAGAAAAATAGATAAATTAAAAACAAAAGTTTTAAATAAAAAATTACCAAAAAGATATAATGATGATGATGATGGTTAACGTCCATTGAGACCAAATTTTGGTCTATCGGACCTAAAGAAACGAATTATTTACTTTGATTTAAGATTTTATTCCTATGCTCAAAAAGCTTGGAGAGAAGCTCACTGTAATTTTGACAACATAAAATGTGAAGGTCAGTATTGCAACAAAGATTTTGAAATTGAGATCTAATGTGGTTGAACCCGGGGCACTCTAAGAGGAAGTTATTTTCATCCCCGATGTTCGTATTCTCATAGAAATGGCAGAACCTTTCCATCCATGGTGTTTTAAGAACTACCCAACTACCCGTTTCACTATGGAGCTCATGAGAGTTCGTTCTAATATTGGCTATATTAGTTGTCTTCTTTGAGCTACTTTTGATCTTCTAGAGTGGGGTTGATGACCTCCTTATAATATATTAATTTTCTTTTAGCTGCTAAATCTTTCTCACACCACATTTTTTCTTTGAACTTAGAAGTAACAATCTTTTAATGTTATTAATTTTTATTATTATTAAAAAAATTTACTAGAATTATTTATTAAATTAAGGAATAATAAGTTAATTATTTATTAATATTACACTACGTTATTATATTGGAATAAAGATTATCTTCTATTATTATTGATAATTATCTAATTTTAAAGTCACTATAAGCTAGAGACTAAATTGTTTATAAAATGATTATAATTTTTTTATATTTTATCTTTATTTTATATTAGAAATATAAAAATAAATAAATAATTTATAATTAAAATATATATTGATTTGAATTTTTATTATTATTATTTTTATTAGTTTGTCTGACCACGAATTACTAGTGAACTTTTGGGTCCACCGTGTTGTCTTTCCTCTCTCTAAATTAAGGGATTTGAATTAAATGGTCTCACTTTTTACACATTTACTTTGGCTTATCAATTAAATTACCTCAAACAAATATGATAAAAAATATTCTAATATGGGTAATATTCTTAAATATAAAATTAAAATTTTTAATTACTAATTTTTTAATTATCAAAATTAATTATTGGTTATACATTCTTAATGATTTGTTAAATATTATAATAATCTTATTTTCCTATAATGAGAAGACAAATTTAATTAATAATTTTCTTAATAAAGTTGATGTTTTGATTGTTTATAATAAAATATGAAAATAAAATAGAAATATATAATTATACTGAGAATAAATTATAGTAATTTAGTTTTTGATTAAGGGAAAGTGACACCTAAAAAAAATATTAAGAGGATTTTTTTGGTAAATCACATTTCAATATTTCTGGTCGACGAGTTTCAAATCATTCATTGTGGTTCATCATCAGGATATCCTGATACTGAACCACACTGACCGGTTCGAAACTCCTCGACCAGAAATATTGAATTGTGATTTACCGAAAGGATTCTCTAAATAACATTATGAATCACAAAAGTTTGCATTCCGAAAAGAATAATAAAGTATAAATATAGTTTTTATTAAAAAATGAAGTGAGACATAATATATAATTAGTTGCTTGACAACAAATTCAAATTGTTGTCAAAGAGAGCGATGGTGATAAGGTTTGGATCTCTGCAGGAAAATGCCAGAGATCAGGTCAATGTGAAACATGGGGATTGGTACACATGGCGTTAGGAGACAGAAGGCGGTGAACATCTGGCTTGTACCTGTCACCAGGGCTAGAATAATTGGGAATGAGGCTCATGGAAAACGAAGATTTAGGGTGGATGATGGGAAAGAGGTTTTGATGCTCAGTTTAATCGTTTTTTCTAATTGCAATCCATTGTACGCGCTCGCAAAATGAACAAACAACTATCGTAGATTGTGGAGGTTTCAAAAAACAGACAAGCAGGGAAACCATGGTCAACCAATGGGATTCTGTCGATTTGGACCTCGAGCCTGGAGACATCCCGATCGGTGTGGGGTTTGGATATCACTAAGTAGAACATTGAGAAGTTTATTCGTCCACGTGGGCTTTCAGCTGGGAAGTGGAGAAGCTCAGGGGAGTGTTAGAGTCAAGGAAGCGTCTTAGGGTTTTTGGAAGAAAATCTATGCATTTCCAAAGAAGAGGCATGGGGAACTGATAGGGAACTAGAGGGGAGGCAGGCACACGCGCACTCTTCCGAAGTCTGTGCAATAGAGGTGGCAGGTGGAAAACATGTAAATGATTTAAACCCTAGTTTTTCCAAAACCCATGGTTTATTTTTGGGCGGGATGGAAGATATCATTATCAACTGCGGGTATAAGGGTAAGGAGGGTTTGAAATCGTTCCTAGTAGAGGATCTGGGGCACTCAGAAGCGATAAGGGGGAGAAGGTTGGGCAATGCGACTGCATGCAGGAGTCTGCTGAATCAGAGGACCAGAGAGGCCATGAGTCAGAAAGGGAACCCTATCCCGGAGAATTTAGCAGAAAAAGGCCTGACCGAGGTGTTAGGGATTTTATTGGAGGGTTCTGAGTAGGGGTAGGGAGACTGCAGTGAGCAGTTTAGAGGGGACTTTCCTTCTTTTCTCTCAACAGGGTGGGAAGTTTTTAACCAAAATTCCTTACGACGGGAGGTGGGGGGGATCTCTCTCCCTATGGGAGAGGCGGGACAACTAGCAGAAGGTGAAGCCTTACTCCATTGAAGTAGCTAAGCGAAGCGCTGATTAGAACCGCTCTCTGCAGAAGGCATCGATGCGAAGGAGACCATAACAAAGGTAGGGGAATGGGGGAGGAAAGGGACTTCAGGGGAGAAGAGGAAAAAAGGTAAGTTGATAAAGAAAAAGGAGGTAAGTCAAAACTTAGTGCTTGGAGTTGATATTCAGATAGACGAAGCAATGGAAGCGGCATGTTAATTTGGTTGGGAGAGCCAAAGGAAAAAATTATTCAGCAAATTACATCACAAAGTGGACTTCAAAGGTATGGAAGGAGGCACCAGACCAACGGTTTGAGGTTTCCACTCTAGCTAGGGGTTGGTTCATGATAAAATTTAGCAAAGGAAAAACCATTGAATGGTTTTTGAATCGAAATTGGTTTTTTGGCAGAGCCCCCATTTTGTTTAAAAGATGGAATCCCTTGTTTGATACTCATTGAGAGAAGGTGTCGGAGATTTCGATTTGGGTTTGTCTTCCGAGACTAGCTCATCCTTTCTGGACGGAGACGTTGTTCAAAGATATCGAGAACATACTGGGACAGTTCCTAGAAGCAGACATGTCCTTCCTACAAACAATGGATAATGGTTTATCATAAATCCTAGTAATTTTGAACTTGAGGGAAGATCTGGCAGAGGAAATTCACCTTAAATACAAAGATTTAGCGTTCACTCATATGATAGATTATGAACAACTTCCTTTCTGTTGTCATCGATGCCACAAGTACGGGCATCTCACTAGAGAGTGTCCATTGGGCTTTAGAAGGAGAAGAAGGCATAGAGGAAAACCAGGAATGGCAAATCAGACTTAGAGAGAAGAGAAGGAAAAGGTCCAAGCAGAGGAGTTGGGGGATAGGAAGGATAGGGATCAGGTGCAGATTGAAACTAAAGTTATGCAGGATATGTAGATGGAGGATGTGGTAGAACAGGAGCAGGAGCAGCCTAGGGAGTCGGTTCAGGCAGAGACAGTGGAGAATGGAGAAGTTGTTTATGCGCCTCAGATGGAGGGTACTATTCTTGAACCTATCCATTATATTCATAAATCCTTTTTGTCTCTGCTCAATACGATCCCTAGGCCTAGTCCTTCCATACATCCTTTTATGGAAAATATGCATGTCGAATTTGTGATTGATGCCCTGGACAGTATCATTCCATTTATCCATAAGATTCACCTAAACCAACCCTTAGCGTCGAGCCTTGTGAACCCTTTCTCTATATGTAAACCTATAGAGAAACTGCATTATAACCTTCAACCTCGAGAGAAGAAGGTCATTCCTTGGAAAGTAGTGGGAGGGTTGGCTATCCACCCGATTTCGGTGGGTCCTCAAAAGACAAGAGGAAGGAAGCCCAACCTATCAAAGGCTCAACAAAGAGCAAAAATTGATATAGAAGATGGGAATAAATTATCACTTTCAGGGGTGCTTAGAGCAGAATAGGCCCCATCCCAAGTGAACAAATGATTGTGCCTCAAAAAAACTAGTGCTGAAGGCTTTGATTAAATATTATTATTCTGATGTGATAATGCTCCAAGAAACTCTTAGAGTAGGAGAGGAGATAAGTTTGGCTTTGAACAAAATGTTTACGGGTTGGACATCCCTATCTATGGATGCCAAAGGAAGATCAGGGGGACTGGCGTTGGGAGTCAAAGAGGGAAGGCTAAGGTTATTAAATTCATGGGGATCATAGATATTATTGGGAGCAGAAGTATACTCCTTGGAGTTATGCTTGAATTTATTACTCTTGAACATTTATGGGCCTTGTCAGGACAGGGCACCCTTCTCGAATAATCTATTTACAAAACCATTTATCGATAACCTGGACTTGGTGTTGGGAGGGGATCTGAACTTCTCCGTGGGCCTTTCTAAAAATTGGGGACCGTCAGCACAAGCCAACCCCCTGGTAGAATTTTTCTTGAACAAGATCTGTTCTAGCAAGCTTATAGACATTAACTTGATAAAATTCAAACTGACTTGGAGGAATAAGAGAGTAGGCAAGGCACAAGTAGCCAAGAGACTGGATCGATTCCTGCTCAAAGAGGATTTGGAATCTAGACTTATTGTTTTTAGACACTGGATGGGGGAAGGAGGAGGCTTAGATCATTTCCCTATTCTGTTGGAAATGAAAATTCCTAATAAAAAATCAGGTTCTCCCTTCAAATTTAACCCGGCTTGGCTCAAGGAAGAATCATATAATACTTTGTTTAAATCCACTTGGAGGCCAATGGCAGGCGAACAGGGAAGGGATAAAGCTATACTTTTTTATCGAGAATCTTAAACACATGAAAAAGGAAACCATTGAATGGGAAAAAAACAAAGAAGATCATAGAAGAAGCTGACTTTAGTAGGATAGAGGAGGAATTAGCTCATCTAGAGAGCCCGGAAGAGGATGGTTATGATTCAACAGAGGAGGGAAAGGATCAAACAACTAGAGTCAAAATGAAGGAAAATCCTTAATGATGGGGAAGAGTAGTGGAGACTAAAAAGCAGGGCTATTTGGTTGGAAACTGGGGACGAAAATTCAAAATTCTTTCAGAACTATGCCAAAGGGAGGAAAAATTCAAACATTATCTTGGGTCTAAAAATGGAGGAAGGAGGTATTGAAAAATATTTTGATGAATTATCCTATTTGGGAAGGAACCATTTCAAAAACCTTTTCAAATCTCTAGCAAAGGTTACGATAGTTGAGGTGATCCGGGTTGCCCAAAACTTCCCAAGATATGTTGAAGAGGAGGAGAATGATTTTTTCATGGCCCCGGTATCTAGAGGGGAGGTAGAAGGGATATTAAGGTCAATGCAGAAGGACAAGATCTCGAGACCAGATGGGTGGATGGTGGAGTTCTTCCAGCATTTCTTTGAGACCATAGGGGATGAACTTATAGGGGTGGTAGAGGAACCTCAAGACAAAGGATCGTTATATGAATCTTTTAACTCTACTTTCTTAGATTTAATCCTTAAGTCGGAGGACCCCTTGACTTTTGAGTTGGAGGACCCCTTGACTTTTGAGGAATTCAGGTCTATCTCTTTGTGTAATTGTACATATAAAATTATAGCAAAAGTCATCGCAATTCGTTTGAAGCCCATTCTCTCAAGGAACATTTCCAATGAGCAATTTGGATTCTTGGATGGCAGACAGATACATGAAGTTATAGGGGTTTCTCAAGAGACCCTGCATAGTATTAAGAGGAGTCGGGAAAAAGGAATGATTGTAAAAATCGATCTTTCCAAAGCATATGGAAGAATCAATTGGCTTTACATTAGGATGCTTATGACCCACTTGGGCATTAACATCGACTTTACAAATTGGGTAATGGGGTGCATGTAAAATATTATCTTTTTCGTTCTGATCAATGGGGCTTCTACTTTTTTTTTTCATAGGCAAAGAGGTCTTAGACAGGGATGCCCTTTATCCCCCCTTATTTTTCTTCTAGTTGCAGAGGGACTTAATCAAATGATTTTAGAAGCAAGGAAGATAGGAGACATAAAAGGTATCAAAGTGGAAATTAACCTACATATCTCACATTTATTGTTTGTCTATGATATCCTCCTCTTCAGTGATGGAAGTTGGAGTGATATTAGGTAGATTAAATTAATCTTGATCTGTTTCTAGTAGCTATTGGAATGCGTACTAATTCACAAAAAATACTCTTTAAGTCTGGAAGGGTTCTCAAGGTCTGAAACTAGGAGGATAACAGAGGATATCCCTTTCGAAATAAAGAGGATGAAGGACAATTTCAAATATCTGGGTTTTCATCTTAAGTTAGATACCTACACGATTCAGGAATGGTATTCGCTAGTGGAAAAAATAAAAAATCGGGTAAAACACTGGAGTTATAAATGGTTGTTGAGAGAGGGAAGGTTGGTACTGATTAAGTCAGTTCTTATGGCCATTCTTGTTTACTGGACTGCATTAACATGGGTACCCAAAGGAATACTCTCTCGGATAAGGAAATTATGTAGCAGATTTATATGGGTCAGATCAAAGGAGGATTCAGTGTTGCCATGGGTGGCTTGGGAGAAAGTAGTTAGACCAAAGGAGTGGGGGGTGGCATTTAAAATACCTTTCAAGATTTACATCCTCGTTAGTAGCAAAACTGGGATGGAGACTTATCTCAATGGAAAACCTGTGGAAGGCGGTCATCAAAATAAAATATATTGGCCCAATTCCAATGGATGAATGATTGACGAGCCCGGATAAGAGGTACCCACAAGCCTCAGTCGTGTGGAAGGAGACTTTGGAATCGATCAAGATCATTAAACAAGGGTTAGCATGGCATGTTGGGAATGGAGAGAAAATCAGACTTGGTTTGGGTCCCTAGGTAGGATGTAAGGAGGGATGTGCTTTATCTAGACAGGTCATAACTCACATAAATTCAAGAGGATGCTTCTGCCTAAACCAGATTGAGAAGGAAGGCTAGTCGACAATATGGAAACAAGCATGGAAATCGACGAAGGATATGCCAATGGAGCCCCAATGGATAGAGGAATGGCATAATTTCATTAGTGAACTTCAGATAACAAATGTTTGTCTTAGGGATCACCCAGACATGCTGAGATGGGTACATGCGCCATCCGAAAAATACTCCCCAAAGTATAGATATAGTCACTTAATGACAAGAAGGGAGTGGGGTGCACCGAAGTGGTGGTACAAACCTATTTGGAAATTAAAAATCCCTACAAAATCAAGATTATTTTTCTAGTGTATTTTAAGGAACAAAGTCCCAACACGAGACAATCTCCAGAAAATGAATAAGATAGGTCCTGGATGGTCCACACTTTGCAAAAAAAAGGAAATAGTTCAAGACCTATTTCTTCATTGCCCTTCCAGTAAAAGTATATGGGATGAAACTTTGAGGTTAGTAGGAAAAAACTAGGGATGGTTTGGAGAAAATATCAAGGAAGTGTGGCAAAGATGGTGGGATGAATCCCGGGAGGAAAATATGAGAAACCTTCGTTAATGATCCCTTGGGGCATCTAGTTAGCTCGTAATAGGAGCATCTTCAAGGACTTAGCCCCTTCTCATGCTCCCATTGCAGTAGAATGTGCCTCAATCTATGGTCTATTCCTCTACCAAACTCAGTAAAGAAGACTAGGGAAGTAAGAGTAGAACTAATAAGGGGAGACATCTCATGGGCTTACTTTGATGGAGCATCAGATCCACAGAATACTTGTGGGGCAGGTTTAGTCATTCACACCAATACTAAAAAAAACTTAAAAGCTTCGGTGGGCATTGGCTCTGGAACAAATAATTATGATGAACAACAGTCCTTAAAACTATAACTTTGCTGGTTCATTCATTTGGGTTTGGGATCGGTTCAGATCTTTGGAGATTCTCAGAATATTGTAAAATGGTTTAACGGAGAACACAAATGTCAAAACTACTTATTGATTCCATTATTAGAAAAGGTATTGCTATTGAAACATCATTTTGATTTTATCATTGTCTCTCATATTTATAGGGAAAGAAATTATGAAGCAGACCTCCTATATAGGGAGAGTTTACAACAAGCTATGGGTGACTGGCGGATAAAAGAAACAAAGAATGACATGATCCGTGTGTTGGATCAACCTCCATTTTTTCCTTGAAAAGCTGGTACATTGTCCTGATTGAGATACAACATATTCTCGTTTTTTGTATATGCAGGGGTTTTTCGAAACCTAAATACACCATAAAAATATCTATTTTTTATAATTTTGTATAAATTGTTTTGTTCTTGTTTGGGTTGTTTTCCTCATAAATGAGGCCCATGAACAGTCATCAGTGCATGCTCATCTTATATTGGGTTTGGATAGTATTATGTTTTTACTTTTGGCCCAAATATCCAGTCTATGTTTATTTGTTGAACATACAGTACATCAAATGCTTAATTGCATCTACAAATGTAACTTTTTATTTCCTTAATAGAAAGTTCGATTTTTCTTCGGGGAAAAAAAATTAAAAATCAAAATAAAAATTTGTTAGAAAATAAAATATTAGGGTTTGAAAGTCAATTGCAAAAAATAGAAGATAGGCTAAAAGAAATGGAAAATCAGAAACAATCCATGGCTGAAGAAAATTGCACAATGATAGACAAGATTAAAAAAAAAAACCAAAAAACAAAAAACAAAAAACAAAAAACAAAAACAAAAAACAAAAAACAAAAAACAAAAAACAAAAACAAAAACAAAAACAAACACTAAATAACAATTTGGCCCAAGTAGTGTGAAAAATAAATTAGGCATTAAACCCATCCAAAAGGAAACAAACAAGCTAATTGAATTAGATCACAAAGCCAATAGAAGAGCCTTGAATCTTATAATTTTTAATATAAAAGAGCATAAATATGACAACCTGTTAGCAAAAGTAAAAGAACTAATTTGCAAATTGAAACAACTCATTTCATAGAAGCAAGAAGGTTGGGAAAGATACTCGAGTATAAAGATAGATTTACATGTGTTAGGGTACATTGTAATGACCGTAAATTTGGCATACTTAGTACATCTTCAAGCTTAAAAGGATCAAGAACCTTTATAAATGAGGACCTCATTCCAGCAGACCACATTGAATTAAGGAATAAGGTTCAAAAGGTAAAGCAAGTGAGAAAAGAACGCAAATGGACAACATTAGAAATAGGTAAGCTATTATTAGAGATAGAGACCAACATTAGAAATAGGTAAGCTATTATTAGAGATAGAGACTGAAATGAGAGGAGAAAATAGGAATTGTTTGATCAATTTAATGTTCCTAAATTGCAAGTATAAATTATCGACCGGAGTTGGTAAACTTATGAAGTGCAGGTGCACTATATATGTTATAAGCCTATCCTTTAGTTTGTAAGATGATGGTTATGTTTGTTTTGAGATTTTCGTTGTTATCTATTTAGATTTCTACAAATTAATAATTGGAAGTTAAGTTACTGTTAGAATAAGTGGAAGTTAAGCTACAGTTAAATTAATCTGCCAGGTCATATCTATTTGAGTGTCATCCTAAAATATCTTATGTTATTCATCCTAAAATTATGAATCTATCTAAACACCTTGCTGCTATGAAACAGAGTATTGAAATTCAAATTATTCTAACGATCCTTCAAAAGCTTGTCTAAAAAATATATATACAAATTCCGATTTTAAAGAGCATGAAAGAAATCTCTAATTGAAAACTACAAAGTATAGACAAATTCTAATTCTAAAAATCATGATAATACTAACTGTAATGAAGCGAAAAATGTTGAAGAACTAAACTATTGAATGAATGTAAGCATAAACGAAATAACGAAATGGTAAACAAAATAACTAAGTTATAACTAAATAATAAAAACAACGAAATAAAGAAACTAAACTAGAATGCAGTGATAACAGAAATCGATTAAATGAAAACAATAATAAAGAAATGAAATAAAGTAAACTAAAACCTTGACTGTCTACAGGGGCCCTCTGCATCTAGTAGGTGTAATTCCCACTCACATATGCATCGAATCACAGAAAGGTAACTTCAAATTAATACAAGAATAAAGGTTTATTTCACAATTCTTCAGCAATTAACTATTACTTCCTCTCTGCCATTGTTTACATAGGATGCATACTTATATAAAATGGGTGCTCAATAGTTTGAGACTTCTGCGCCTACAGGTTTGTTGCTCAATCCTTATTCAAATTTGAAACTAAATAGGAAAAGTGTTATTTCGTCGATTTGCTATTTGGAAAGCAAATCGAGGAAACGTGATGCACTTCGACTTTTGTTGCTACATGTTTGACTCGTGCCTTTGACTGCGCCACTCTGTGATTCCTTCGGTGAATTGGCTGACGTGAATAGGAAGAGATCTATGAGGGGATCGATCCTCAACTACCCATGTGCTTAGTTGCTTCAATGGCGCACCAGAACCCCGCAAACCATGGAGGTAGCTGCAGATTTATAAAATAGTTGCAGAATCATGTTAATTTTGTAGCTAATGTAATCTTTAACATAAAAATAATGAACATTAACAAATATGAAAAATAAGACATGTAGGAGTTTTAACCTTATCAAAATCTATGATTTACTGCCTTTATTGAGTTGATAGTGATGATGAAAAAGAGGAAAATGGAGGAAAAACAGTGTCAAAACAAAAAAGTTATGGAACTCTACATTCCCCCACACTGAAGATTTTGTATGTCCTCATACAAAATGAAAAATTGATATCTTGAACTACTGCATTTTATTGGACACTTCTACGAGTACATCTAACTTCATCCTTTTCACTTTCTTTCTAGTCATTGCCATCCTTGGTTTCCTCATGAGGATCGTGTATTTCAAGTTTATAACTTGTCTCTGTAAAGCCTTGTTTTTCTTCTTCAGATTCTTGTTCTTATTAAACCAAAGACTTAGATGTAAGAGGAGGTTGTCACTCTTAGCTATTTGGATTTCATTCTATGCTTTCAAGGCTTGATTTTCATTTTTAATGTACTTTTTTAATGTCTCCAGTTCGAAGATTTCCTGTTTCAATATATTGACTACTAGAGGTTCTTGTGGCTCATTAAACTGGACTTCTTCTTCGTCTTGAATTGGAATTGATGTTCTTGCTGCATCCCTTTTCTCTAGGGACTCAATATAATCATAGATCTCTTGCTGCACCAGATCAATCTCCGACGTTCTTCGTCTTGGACTTTGAGGAGGCGAGGTGACATTCGGTGATGAAACCCTTGGAGGAGTTCCTGAATCTTCTTCTTCTGCCTCAGAGTTTTCTTATATTTTTATATTGACATGCTTTGTGCTCTTTGAGGGTAGTTCTTTTGTTGAGTTCAGTCTAGTACTCCTTAAACCTATGATAGGGGTCTTTTGAGTTTTCTTCCTTTTTGTTTTAGGCTTCTTTGCTTGTGGTGAAATCTTTGTTTCTTTACTGGATTTCTTTCTTCTAACATTTCTTTTGTTTATTTTCTCTAAAAATTCTGCAAGAGGGATGTCATCTTCTGAAAGTTTTTGTGGATGTTGTGGTTATTGTTCATGTGTCCTATCAATTTTTCTTTTCCTTCCCCTCTTAGGTCTGCTGCTATTTGGTTTCCATTGAGTTTCTTCTTGGAGTGATTTCTTACTAAAAAGCTTTCCCAATTATCACCTATGTTTTGGAGATGAAATTCAACAAGTATTTTGATTAGACCATGATGATACATTGTATTATCTATAAATTGAATTCTCCTCTGAACATTTCCTAACATCTTTCTAAGACTATTCAGCGAGAAATATGGAAGATTTATCTCATTTTCTTCAAGAAAAGTCATTAGCAGTCGAATATGATAGAAAAACATACATCCAAAGGTTCCTTCGCAGCTAACAAATTTTTGGATTATTAGAAGTATGTTCCTCCACTTACTTTTCAATGTCGTGCTTGGGATACCCTTCTTGAAAATGGTGGTGTCCATGCTTGGTTTCTTTAGGAAAACCTTCCAGTCTTCTGTTTCAATACCTCTGTTATTGAACCATTTCTCTCCAATTTGCGGCAGTCTAGTGGCTTCGACTATAAATGACTCTGTCAATGTGAATTTGATGTCCCTTATCTCCACTTCACCTCCATCAAAAGCCCTGGCGAAGGATTTGGTCACTTCTTTATGGAAACCATCAAATTTCTCCACAAATTCTAGTCACTGTGCTTTCTGCAATAATTCTTTTGACTGTGGATACCCCTCCAAAAATGTCTTCCTTGTTGGCTCTATTCTGACTATCACTCCCATGGCCGAAAAGCTTTGTTTCAAAATTGTTTTGTTTAACAGGGTAGGATGGCTTGGTAGGGTTTTTAGAGCAAAAAGGCCGAGAGTGTGAGTGATGGAATAATGATAGCATAGGTAATGAGGGTATAAGGGAATGAGGCAGAATCTAACTGTTAAGGTCATTGATGCTTATGTTTTGGGCGACCGATTCGATGGATCGGGATATGAGTTATGATGACTGGGAGTGAATGGTGGATTATGCAAGATTTGATATGACACGATCAACTCTTTGCAATAATAATTTTGATTTTTTTTGGTAGTACTATGTCTTATAATTCATATATGTAATTTTTTGATCCCTATTATTAAATTAAAGAAGTGCATACCTTTGAATTATTTGATTGCTAACCTTTTGTTGCCTTTTATGTTGTCTTCGGGTACTTTGCAGTGCCTGTCAAATAGGCTGCAGAAAGTCATCAGAGCTGCAGAAAATCAATAATTCTATAGCTATTTATGATTTTTGAAAATAAAGGGATAAAAGATGGATTTTTAGAAAATCAAATACAAAGAAAATTTAAGATGCCAAGAATTCTTGTTTTCGCCTTGAATTTTCTGCATAAACATGCCAACAATTGTTGGTTTTCATGTATATATATATATAGAAAAAAGAAAATTTTCAGGTGGAGAAGAAGAAGAATTCTTTTTAACCAACTTCATATCAGAGTTGTCCTGAAAAATCTTTACAAATTCCTCCTTTGTCATTGGCTTATGATAGATCTTGAGTCGATGTCCATTCACTAAGAGAGGAACTTTTTCTTCATCAATAGTCTTAATTTTGACTACTCCATTATCAAAAACATTTTCAATTTCATAAGGCCCAAGCCAGTGAGTTTGAAATTTTCCTTGGAAATTTTTGAACTTTGAATCAAAGAGTAATACCCAGTCTTCTGGCTGAAATTTTCTTTCTTTGGTGTATTTATCATGCCATCTAGATCTCTGTTACTGGAATTAACTAGTCTTCTGGATAGCATCTTGCCTTATTTCATGAAACTCATTAAGTTGTCCCATTCTTTGCTTTTGTGCTTCTAATAAGTCAAGTCCCAACTTGACTACTGTCTTGGAGGCCTGAATCTAGAACTCAATTGGAAATAGGAACTGCTTCCCATAAACAAGTTCATAGGGAGTATGTCCTGTAGTGTTTCTCCATGTGGTATGGTAGGCCCATAAAGCTTCTAGAAGCTCTTCTGCCTAGTCCCTCATGTGCAAGTGAATTGTCTTGGTGAGGATTTCTTCAATCACTTTGTTGGTAGACTCTACTTGTCCATTTTCTTGTGGATAGTATGGAGTAGATTTTCGATGCTTGATTTTATATTCTTCCACTATCTTTTGCACTACTCTACATGTAAATTGCTTTCCTTGATCTGTTACAATATCTCTTGGGACACAAAAACAAGTAAAAATATCCTAAGAAAGAAATGAAACTACAACATTTTCAGTGGCAAAAGAAAGTGATTTAGCTTCTACCCATTTAGTAACATAATCAGTTCATATGAGAATTTTTTTTTTTTGTTTTGAAGATGGATTAACTGGTCCAACAAAATCCATAGCCCATTTTCGAAGGGTTTGATGAGTACATGGGGTTGTAGTGGAATTTCCTCTGAAGGAACAAGTTTCCCCATTCTTTGACAACTATCACGTCTCTTAACATATTCCTTGGCATCCTTAAAAAGGGAAGGCCAATAATATCCTAAGAGAAGGATTTTATAA
This sequence comes from Pinus taeda, assembly GCA_000404065.3. NCBI lineage: Eukaryota > Viridiplantae > Streptophyta > Pinopsida > Pinales > Pinaceae > Pinus > Pinus taeda. The sequence goes on from APFE031582377.1 coordinate 227,239, forward strand.
GAAGTTATTTTGTCAGCAAAATGACCTCCACATGGTTCATCATGGCATGCTTTAAGTATTTCAGATATTTCATCTTCTCTTACACACCTTCGGATGATGAGATATGGTCCTATCTTGTATAATTATTCATTTATCCATAAATAAGATGCACTTGTTTGGATTATTCTTCTCTTTTCTCTAGGAAACAAATAGGAGGGTAACTTTCTTGAAACTAAATAATTGGCAATATTTGCAAACCAAGGTGATTTAGTAGACACTGAAAAAAGATATTCATCAAGAAACTTACCCTCTATAGATGTATCATTGTTATCATTTTGAATTCTAGATAAAAAGCCAGCAATTGTGTTTTGTTTTCTAGGTCGGTCCAGAATGGTGATATTGAATACTTGTAACAATCATTGCCATCTTGTTACTCTACCATTAGTAACTAGTTTATTCATTAAATATCTAATAGCAGAATGGTTTGTATGAACGGAAGTTTCATAGCCAATAATGTAATGTCTAAATTTATTAATGGCATGAATAACAGCTAAAAACTTCTTTTCAGTTACAGTATAATTTAGCTCTACAAGAGTTAAATTTTTATCGGTATAATAAATGGCATAAGGAGTGATGTATTTTTGTCCTAACACACCTCCTAGAGTTGTATCTAAAGCATCAGTTGATATATGAAAATGAAAATTCCAATTAGGTCCTTTTAAGATGGGTGCTTCAGAGATTTTCTTTTTCAAAGTTTCAAAAGCCTTTTGACAATTAGAGTTCCAACTAAATTCACAATATTTGGTGAGTAATTTGAAGAGCGGAGATGCAATCTTTGTGAAGTTTTCTATGAATCTTCTATAATATCCAGTAAAACCAAGAAAACTCCTAACATCTCGTTGACAACTTGGGATTGATAATTTGGAAATAATTTCTACCTTAGATGAGTCTACCCTAATTCCATTTCCTGAAATATGGTGACCTAAAACAATTCCTTCATTAAACATCATAAAACATTTTTCATGACTTAATGAAAGATTTGCTTCTTTGCATCGTATGAGAACTTTTTCTAAATTTTCAAGTGCTTCTTCAAAAGAATTTCCATAAACTACAAAATCATCCATATACACTTCCACACAATCATGAATAAGATTAGAGAAAATTCCTAGTACTGCTCTTTGGAATGTTGTTGGAGAACTGCATAATCCAAAGGAAGTACTTGGTAAGTATAAGTCCCCCATGGACAGGTGAATGTGGTTTTTCCTTGATCTTCAGGTGCTACCTAAATCTGATTTTACCCACTAAAACCATCCAAAAATGAGAAATATGTTTTTCCTGCTAATGTATCTAAAACTTGATCTATGAAAAGAAGTGGAAAGTGATCTTTCAAAGTTGCTTTATTCAATTCCCTGTAATCAATGCATATTCTCCATTTTCTATTTTTCTTAGAAACGATTACTAGGGGTAAAACCCATTGACTGTCTAATATTGGATAGATGACATTTACATTTAACAATTTCTGCAATACCTCTTTAACAATTTCTTTTCAGTTTGGATTCGTTCTTCTTTGTGGTTGTCGAACTGGTCTAGCATTTTCTTCAATAAAAATATGATGCATGCAGGTTTTAGGATCAATTCCTTTCATATCAATGTATTTCCATGCATATGCAGAGGAGTGTTTTTGCAATATTTCTACTAGTTTCTTTTTCTGTAATTCTTCTAGGTTTTCATTGATGTTCAAGACTTTTCTTGGAAATTTTTTTATTGAAGAATTCCAAAATTTTCAATAGAATGTAAAGACATTTGTCTAGATGATAGATATTCAATATTACATTGTTCTTGAAATTTTTGACTATTGTCACAATATAAAGAGGGTTCATTATTTTTCTATTGAATTTAAAATTTGATCCTCCTCATTTATTTGTGCAATAGTGAAAACTGATTGTATATCATTACCTTCATCTATCAATTCTTCATTTTCTACTTCTATCATTGTCTTTGCAGGTGAGTACAATATAAATTTCTTTGTCGACCTTCCATATGAGATAAACATGTCTCCTGATCTACAAACGATAAAAGCATTGGTTGTAGCTAACCATGGCCTTTCTAAAATTAATGGATGCGCTCAATTATTCTTGGGTGTTAGAATCATGAAATCAACAGGATATTCCCAAGAATCTAAGGATACATATATATCTTCTAACAAACCATCGGTTTAATTACAGACATGTCTGCAAATTGTAACAATGTTGGTGTGTATTGAAAATTAGGAAGCTTCAATTTATCCATAGTTTGTTTGCTCGTTATGTTTATGGTTGCTCCTAGATCAATTAGTGTGTTTGGTATTTCAGTTCCATTGATGTGTGTTTTCACAATGGGGCTTCCTGGATCTAAATATTTCTGAATTATTGTTTTCCCCGTCATGTTATCTGCAATTTTTCCAATTAGTTGAATTCATTTTATTTCTTTTCTTTTTCTTCTTGATCCTTTAGTACTCAATTCCTTAATTGTTTTTGCAGAAATCGATATTTCTTTTATTGCTTGTAATAAAGGAATTTTTATACAGACATTTTTTAATTCATCTAACATATCATAATCATGTAATGTGATTTGTATTTCTACTCCTTTATCAATTTTCAACCTTTCAGGAAAAGGTGGTCTTGAGATAGATACTAAAGGTTGTTCTATAATAGGAGTATTATTAGAATGTGTGGGATTTTTTTCTGTTTCAATATTTTCTTTCTGAGGAAGGGAAATTTCTTCTTTAGAGTTATTATTATATTTTTGAGAATTCTTTTTTGTTTCTTGAATAACAATGGATGGTTTCTTCCTTTCTAATACTCTACCAGACCTTAACTAAACATTATTCAGATCTAATGGAGTTTTTCCTGGGGAGAAAATATCGTAATTTCATTAATTGCTGAAATTACATGTTGTAGATGCCCTTAAGCATATGCAAACTGTAACTTTTGTCAACTGTTAGAAGTTCAAAAATATGTACCTAGTAGACCTAGTAGGGTGTACTGTTTAGCTATAGCTATTACATATCAAAATTTCACCAAAGGTGATAACTGTTCAAAACTCAAAAGTATTAATTACAATAATTAGAAAACTAAAATTTATAATCAAAATCTGTTGTGAAGCTTTTGCCCTTCTAAGTTGTAAACAGGTTGTGAATTTTTATTATTTGGATTTGGGAGTGGTTGAACGGGTAATTGATTTGGTCTTTGCTTAAATGGCAAAGAAAGTTGTGGATTTGCATTTTGAGCTTGAGTTTGAGGTAACTGGTTGGTTTAAGGGAAGTATTGCGGTGGAAAATTTGGATAAGGTGGCAGATATTGTTGATATTGAGAATATCTTCAATAAGGATTTTGCCATCCTTGATTCCAAGATTGTGGTTGAGCCCAAGGCTTCCATGGCATAGGTGGATTCCAATTATTTTGTGAAGATTGTACAAATTATTGAGGATTAAAACCTTGAATTTGATTTGTTTGAGGATTTTTCCATGGTCTTTTGGAAATAAAGTAAATGGGGTCTATCTGATTTGGCATTCCTTCTTCACTAAACATAGCCTTAAGACCTGGTATAGAGGGACATTCTTTTGTATCGTGATTTTCTGCACATGTAACACAGGTTTCTATGCTTTTTAAATCTAAAGGACATTCTCTCAGAGGAAGCTTCTTTCTACACCTAGGACAAAAGATGGATAATGCAGCATTTTCGGCTTTCTACTTAATTTGTATTTTAAGGGTGTCAATTTGGTCACTGAGACTCCCTAAAATATATGTTTTAAAGTTAGCAAGCAAACTACCTATTTATGCCCTATTTAATGTCTCGGTTGCAGATTTATTTACTCTTGATAAAAGAGGATCCCTTGAACTTTTCCATGTTTTTATTTACCTCTTGAAATATGTACACATAGATCACAAATATCTGCAAATGGTAACCGCCAAATATCTCATTTTCCCATTAGATTGAGAAGATTAATCCACTCATCTTTAATGGATTTAAGTAAGAGAGATTTCAAAGTTTCCTCATCCAAATTATTCATTTTTTCCCTTTTGATATTATAAACAAATATTTCGACAAAGCCTTCAAGATTCTCATCTTCTTTTTGTACCATTTTGAAGACTACATCTTTGATGCTATGAGGCATACAATAATCCTTATATTTCTCTAAGAATGCATCTTTGATTTGTGCTCATATCCTTATAGAATTTGTTTCTAAACTCATAAACCATTTTAATGTTGCATCCGTTAAGGTGGCAGGGAACAATTTTAGTTTTTGAGCATCATGTAGATAATCATATAATCTACATAATACTTCAAATTCAAAGAGAAATGTATCTAGGTCTTCACATCTTATTCCATGAAAATTAGGGAGAATAGAAAGTGAGATGTTTTTCATTGTTAATGTTGTATCTTCATCAAGGATAGGGAAGCCAAAAGGTTCTGGATTTCCTCTTCCTCTACCTCTACCACCTCCTATGTTTCCTCCTCCTCCTGCTGCAATCCTATGTTGTTCACCATTGACATTGTGTACTTCTCCTTCTCCTTCTTCATCCATGATGGATTCGTCATAATAGATATCTGGTTCTACAATAGGATTATCTAGTTTTTCTTCTAGTTCTTCTGGTTCCTCTATCAATGGTTTGAAGTAAGTTTTTCCTCTTCTTCTTCAGTAGGTACTTCCAACTCTTGAGCTAAAAGGTGTTCCCCAATTGAAGATAGGAAAATTATTCCAGTTGTTGGAGATGTAGGATCTACTTCTATCACAACCTCTGTTGATGAATTTGGTGAACCTTTAGATTGGATTTCAGATCTTAAGAATTCAAGAAGTCTATATTGGCCTGTTATGGATGGAATTCGAGTTTGTGTGGGTGGTTTGGCACTACGTGGTCGTGGTGGAGTGAATGATGATGTAGGAATTAAACTTCTTCCTCGACCTACAAACCTACCTCTAGAGTCTCTTTCCCTATGTATGTCATGTTTTATTTGATGATTTTTTAAAGCTTCTATTTACACTTCCCCGACAATGGCGCCAAAATGTTTGGTCAATTTAATATTCCTAAATTGGAAGCATAAATTATTGACCGGAGTTGGTAAACTTATGAAGTGCAGGTGCATTATATATGTTAGAAGCCTATCCTTTAGTTTGTAATATGGTTATGTTGTTTTGAGATTTTTGTTGTTATCTAGTTAGATTTCTACAAATTAATAAGTGGAAGTTGTGTTAGAATAAGTGGAAGTTAAGCTACTGTTAGATTAGTCTACCAAGTCATATCTATTTGAATGTCATCCTAAAATATCTTATCTTATTCATCCTAAAGTTATGAATCTATCGAAACACCTTGCTGCTATGAAACATAGCATTGAAATTCAAATTATTCTAATGATCCTTCTACAGCTTGTCTACAAAATATATATAAAAATTCTGATTTTAAAGAGCATGAAAGAAATCTCTAATTCCAAACTACAAAGTAGATATGAGTTCTAATTCTAAAAAGCATGAAAATACTAACTGTAATGAAGTGAAAAACGTTGAAGAACTAAACTATTGAACGACTTTAAGCATAAACGAAATAACGAAATGGTAAACAAAATAATTGAGTTATAATGAAATAATGAAAACAACGAAGTAAAGAAACTAAACTAGAATGCAGTGATAATAGAAAGCGATTAAATGAAAACAATCAAAAAGCAATGAAATAAAGTAAACTAAAACATTGACTGTCTACAGGGGCCCTTCGCATCCAATAGGTGTAATTCACACTCACATACACATCAAATCACAGAAATGTAATTTCAAATTAATACGAGAATAAAGGTATGTTTCACAATTCTTTAGCAATTAATTATTACTTCCTCTCTGCCATTGTTTACAGAGGATACATACTTATATAAAATGTGTGCTCAATAGTTTGAGACTTCTACGCCTACAGGTATGTTTTTCAATCCTTATTCAAATTTGAAACTAAACAGAAAAAAAAACGTTATTTCATCGATTTGCTATTTGGAAAGTGTTAGAGTCGGTCTTGAGCCCTCCATCAGCGATCAAAACTCTTTGCATTTGCATAGGTAGGTGTCTCATCAGTGTCAATTTTTGCATCCCGTTAGGCATGCCATAACCCTGATGGAGGAGCTG